>JABUQX010093720.1:10000-12856 GCA_015478945.1 Trachelipus rathkii | reverse complement strand
GGTTAAGTTTTTGTTGATTAATGTTAGGTTTGCCCTAGAATTTTGCTAATGTCTACGATTATTCATAGGTCAAATGATGTTATACTCGAAATGAGTGATACTTTGATGAAGATAGTGTCAATTCAGTTCAAGATGTTGGTATCTTTGATAGAATGGTCACCTTTGTTAACGGAATTTTGTTAGATTATACGGCTTTACCTGTGCGATTATGCGCGAAATCCGGACTTACGAGTAAATTGAGAAATTCTGTTGGCTAGTCCTTTGATAAGTAAGGGGAATTTTCAGGATGTTAGCTGATTATTCATACGCAAGGTATGTTAGGTTGGCATTTGTACATTAGATTCTTAGTTACGGTTATGGATATGTTAGCTTATTGATGCTGAAACCCTTGTTTTAAAAGGCATTTATTCGTGGGGTCAGTAATATGAAAGAACTTATTTGTTGTTATGTTTATCCGAAAATGATAATCCTCGAAATATGACTTGAATCCAATAGTTCAATAATCACCAGGCGGGTGGGATGGTAGGGGACTGCAGGGATGGGTGGTTTGGTTTTACTGTTTTACTGATTTACTTCTTTAAAAATCAGTAAACTATTACGGTTTTACTGTGATATTTTATTAAAGAAACTTATTTTTTGTTTTATGTCAGGGTAAATTGTGTATTTGTTATGTTTTTTGGTTTAAAAACTTTTTATGGTTTGCCAATTATTCGCTGGGGATTATGATATTTAGACGAGGTATGATAATTTTTTTGTTAAATATTACGAAGCTGATGTAAACATTTGTACGTTAGCATTATATTTCTTTGTCAGTATGAGTGATTAGGACAGGTTATACTAAACTTATCTTGTACTATGTTATTGTTGTTGTTGCGAACGAGAATATATACCCTTTTGAAAGCTGATATGGTTCATTCGTACGTCCGTTATTCTTGTTTACTTTTCTTCTGATGGATGAAAGAAAGAGTTCAGTACATCTTGAGGGATGTTTATACACTATTTTCTTCAGTAGGATAGTTTTTCCGCAGTGTTGACGCGATGACATCTCCCGCATCTCTACGTGTTGTTTTGTGATATCTTCAACGGGAGTTCGTTTCCCAACGATGTTGATCATATATTAATGGGTAAACCGAATGGCACTGCTTACATTGCTGTATTCCTTGCCATGTAGGGTCAAATATAAATAAGTATTGCATCCATTTTATGCAAAGGTTTTAAAGCATAAAATCATTTTTTCATGTTAGAGTTCGGTATTTTCTGAAAGAGCGGAGTTCTAAAAAGACGATAAGCCTAAAAACTTTTACTTTATTTCGTCTTTACTCGTTAGGTTTATGATGTTAGGTATGGTTATGATACATTTTTGATAAATGTTACTGTGTCAATTAAGATTAACGTTAATATATTAGAGTTATGCTTGAAAAAAGTAGATTAGGGTTACGTTTTGCCAATACCAGGTTATTGGGTTTTACTGGTGTTAAGTTGTGGAAACTTTGTTAATGTTTAACAGTTTATTTGTGTGTAAGTTGTGTGTTATGTTTGTCTTTGTGCATTATTTTCTTATTTCATGTTACGCTATGTTAGTTTTGTTTGATGGGGAAACTTTATTATGTTAGAGTTTATTCGTTGATCAGTTATGATAATCGGTCAAGGTTTATGATACATTTTTGCTAAATATTAGTGTGTTAGTGTAAGATTAACGTTAATATGCTAGAGTTATGCTTGGGAAAAAGTAAGAATAGGTTACGCTTTGCATGCCAATGTTAGTTACTTTACTGTTGTAAGGTGTGAAACTTTGTTAATGTTAACAGTTTTATTCGTGTGTAACGTGTGTAAGTTGTGATAGGTTTGTTCTTCGTACATTTTTTCTTAGTTCAATGTAAACGAATGTTAGCCTTTATGATTTAGAAACTTTGTTACGTTAGCATACTTTCACTGCTCTGTTTTGATAATTAACCAATGTTGTGATAAATTTTAGTAAAATATTACCATGTTAGTGTAAGATTAACTAAATATGTTAGAGGATTATGCTTGAAAAAAGTAAGATTAGGTTGCGTTTTGCATACATGTAGTGCTTTGACTGTGTTAAGTGTGGAACTTTGTAATGTAACAGTTTATTTGTGTGTAAGGTGTGTTTAGGTTTGTCTTTGTGTATTATTTTTCTTAGTTCATGTTACGCCATGTTAGCTTTATTGATGTGGAAACCGTTATTATGTTTAGAGTATATTTCGCTGCCTGTATGATAATTACACACCGTTATGGTTAAATTTTAGTAAATATTACAGTCTTAATGTAAAATAACAAGAGATTTGCTTGACAAAGTGTGAATAAGTTACGTTTGTTATGCTATGTTAGTTACTTTACTGTGTTAAGTGTGGTGGAACTTTGTTAACGTCAAACAGTTATATTCCTGTTTAAGTGTGCTAGTTTTGTCGTGTGTTTTATATTCTAGGTCGATGATCTAAGTAAGCTTTATTAATGTGAAAACTTTGTTTACGTCAGCATATATTGTTTGATCTTTGTATAAAGAACTTATTTTATGTTATGTTTATCCAAAATGATACTCGAAATGTTGACTTGAATCAATAGATCAAGCATGACAGGTGGATGGCCAGGAGGGCGGGGTATGTGGTTTGATTACTGATTTACTGATTTAGGGTATGAAAAGGTTACAATTTTAGTAAAAATTGGACCTTAATCAATAGATCCAATAGATCACAGATGATCAGAAGGGAGGGTTGGATAGTGGTTTGGATTTAGTGATTTACTTGATTTAGGGTATGAAAACGTTGCAATTTAGTAACAATTTGACCTTAATCAATAGATCAATAGATCACAGATGATCAGAGGGGAGGTTGG
>JABUQX010093720.1:0-2500 GCA_015478945.1 Trachelipus rathkii | reverse complement strand
TTGGAGGAATATTTTCTTTAGTAATTTTTCATCAACGTTATATATCAGAAATTTGAGAATTTCTATGGCTGAATTATCTAACACAAATGCATCATCAAGAAATTTGATAAACCATATTGAGTGAAACAATAAATCGATTATCTTCTCTAAAACAGTTTCTTTACCTAATGAACTTAACCTCACCCAACTATTTTTAAAGGCAACTTCTTTATCAGACCAGAAAGCAGAGATACAAACACTCTTGATAAGGTTATTGTATTCATTATCAATAGCAAAATGAAGAATTTTTCTACAATGTTTTCTTACCCTTGTGTGATCGCTAAACTTGCAATTTTTGATAAAATTTTCTTGACGTATCCATTTTTTCTCCTCTTCAGTCAGCTCATCCCACAATAGACGAATATCATCTATTAGACAGGAATCAAGAGCAATGCCAATGCGCAAGAGAACATCTAAACTCTTATCTTGAACCATATCTCTGGCAATTAGGATCTTATCTAATATTCCTTCATGGGTAAAATAAGAACTATTGAGAATGCTAAGGCAGTAAGAAGGTGACAAACCAAACAATTCAAACTGATATATCTTCCATTTCATAATTTCAATCGCCATAAAATGTATTAAATGCTTTGGTATAATACGTCTTATTGGATCAAATAAACTTTTTATCCCATCTAAAAATTGTTGCTCTAATATTTCCTTAAACTTAAAGAAATCTTCTTGGAATATACAAGACGTTCTTAAAATTAAATTAATCTCTAAAAATTTCTTTTTCACTTGTGGATGGCAGCAAAATTTAGCCACAACTCTAATAACAGCGCATACATTTCTTCCAATTCTATTACCATCTTCAGAGCAATAAAGTATCATTTACCTAATAGGAGAAAAAAAAAAAAGAAATATTTATTTTAGATTCATTTTAGAAAATTTGAATATAAAAATCAGTGAAATTAATTAATACGTGACAATGGTCGTGCACCCTCACCTCCGAAATTCTAAAGTTATCAAAGTAATTTCACAATGAAAAGTAATTTACAATTACAAATGAAAAGAGTTAAAAAAAACTTATGCTCTATCAAATTGTCGCACACTGAGGCTAATATTTATATATATATATATATATATATATATATATTAATATATATATATAGTATATATATATATATATATATAGTATATATATTATATATATATATATATATATATATATATACATATATCATTATTATATATATATATATATATATATATATATATAACAGTAATGAAGAGGTGATAGTGAATGTGTGTGGCTTGATGGTGCAAGAAGAAATAGGTATTTTGGGATGAGGTAATTAGTAAGGAGGAGGTAATGGGTAAAGTGAGAAAGTTGAAGAATGGTAAATCTGCAGGTATAGATGAAATTACTGGTGAAATGATCAAGAACGGAGGCGAGATGGTGATTGATTGGATTTGGAAGTTGTAACAAAGCGTTTATGGAGGGTATAGTTCCGAGGGATTGGAGGAGAGCAGTAATAGTACCCTTATATAAGGTATTAGGTGTAAGGGAATTGTAGAAATTATAAGGGAATAAGCTTATTGTTGTTGGGAAGGTATATGCTGGTATTTTGGTCGAAAGAGTGCGTCGAGTGACTAAAGGGCACTGATTGCGAAGAACAAGGTGCGTTTAGGAAGTGGTAGAGGATGGATCAAATCTTTACATTGAAACAAATGATTGAGAAAATGAGGGAGAAGAAGAATAAATTGTATTTAGGTTTTTTGGATTTGCAAATAGGCGTATGATATGATTAATAGGGAAGCTCTATGGCAGGTGTTATTGATATATGGTGTTGGTGGTAAGCTTCTGAATGGAATCAAAAGTATGTGTTTGATGGTGAAGTGTATAAGAATGTCGGTACTATTTTAGGATTAATAGCGGAGTGAGACAGGTTGCTATGTTCCCTTGGTTATTCAATTTGTATATGGATGGGGTTATGAAAGAATTCGAGGTGGGGAAGGCAGGTAAGAATGATGGGAGAATGGAGATGAGTGGAGGGTGCCCTACCTATTATATGCGTGTGATTTGGTTTTGTGTCTGTGTGGCGAATCTGGAAGAGAGTTTGATAGGATTGGTAGAGAGAGATTTGGCAGGTATGTAAAAGGAGGGGTTTGAAAGTAGGCGTAGATAAGAGTAAATTTTGAGCTGGGGCCGGGCCGGGGCCGGGTTAGCTAAAATTAGAAATGTAAGTCAAACACTGAAAGTCTTAAAACTTAGGATATTTGAAAAAATTAAATATAATTTCACTAATTAATAATTTTAATTATAAAAAGGAATACATTTAATTATTAATTCAATTAAATAAATATTTTCGAAAAAAAATTTGTAGAAAATAATTGATTTCTAGAAGAATAAGTTGTAATATATATATATATATATATATATAGGTATATATATATATATATATATATATATATATATATATATATATATATATATATATATATATATATATTGAAGTTG
>JABUQX010093719.1:15000-32467 GCA_015478945.1 Trachelipus rathkii | reverse complement strand
TATATATATATGAGGGGGTTCTGTGAGGTTTCCCGTCCAAGTGTGTAGCAGTTAGAAAATCATTTCTATTAAAATAGCAGAGATATTTTTTGGCGATTAAGCAATTATTAGGCTGGCGATCAATCTAATTTTCCGCACAACATATAATGATGCATGCACTAGCACCGCCATCGCATCAGCACTGCACCACCGTCATTTTTTCGCCGCAAGGGACCGCACCCACTTTGATCTCCAATTGTAGCTAAACGTAATTAAAAAGAAAAAAATAATGAATGTCAATTAAATTCAACAAAAAAAAAAAAATCTTTCATATCAACCCTATTGTGAAAATAAAGTTAATCTGGACATATTTTAAAATACCACATTTTCCGTGTAATTAATGTAACTAATAAAAAAAACTAACAATTAGCTTCCAAAACCTAAGAAAAAAAAGCGTCGCGTAATGTCAGAATAAAACATGCCAGACTAACATTTGTAATCGCATTATTTTTGAATTACTGGATTGGGCTACGATAGAAAGTAGCGAATCAGATTTGCCATTTTTCACCTTGTCTCTCATGCCGAGTCCAAATTAATATCCACTCTATAGTTTCATATCAATATAATCCCTATACATAGTTCACTGAGCAATGTCTCATTAAGATCAGAGAGCCGCTTGGAAAATCCGCTAATTTCTTCATTTAAAATATCCATTTTAAAACTGCATTGAATTACTGTCGTATTTTTTTGCCCCATTTACGAATTTCTTCATTAAAATATATAAACGGTTTGTTGGTGTTGTAAAACCTAACTAATATATATACAATAAAAATATAATATTAATATATAATATATATATATATATACATAACTAATATATATATATATAATTATAAATAGTATTATCAATATATATATCAGCTGGCGAGGCGTGACATTTATCCAGCAGTTTCAAGCCGCTACAGTTCCCGGTTCCCTATTGAACATTATTTTTTTTTTTTTTTTTTTTTTTATTATTATATATATATATATTATATATATATATATATAATATATATATTATAGATATAGTAATTATTAATATTAATATATAATATATACTCCACTATATATATATTATCTATTTATATAAGATATTACTATATTATGATGTATACAACTAATATTAATATATTTATTTAAGTATATAATATATATATTATGATAATATATATATATATAATATATATATTATATATATATATATATATATATGTATATATATATTATATAATATAAATATATATATATACTTATTATTTTTTTTATCCTTATTATTTTATTTACCTACACCTCTTTCCCGTCTGACGCGTACAGCGAGCACGGCTCAGTGTTACCGTACGCAGCTCTCTCCTCATCTCCCAACACTTCCCTCATTACCTCGCCCCACACCCCACTCTCTACCAGCTACTCACACTCTATTCTCTACGCCAGACACTCTTGTATCTCGCTGTTTCTCGCGCTTGATCCTCCCGTCCTCCGATGCATCTCCTCGTTATTCCATCCATCACCTCCTTCTTGGTCTATCCCCCTCTCCTCTCGTCCTATCCCTCGCCTGCCCCAGTGTGATGTGATGTGGCTGTGTGTGTGCCTATAGCCCACTCTCTTTCTCTTCGGCGATTCTCATACGAATCTCTCGCTAATCTCTATATACGTCTCCTTCTCCGCTCTTCCCCACCAAAACCATTCGTTCCCAATCACATCTTCTCCCTCACCCACGCCTGATTCCTGTTGATTCGCTCGCGCCTTCCTCTGAACCCAGCAATACCGCGCTCTCTTATTACACCCCCTGTCATCTCGAATACTCCATACTTCCTTTCTGGACCTGGTCATCACACCGCGTTCCCAGTGTCGTGTGTTTTCCACACTCATAAACATCACTCGGTACCACCACAATCACTTCATTTTCAAACATAGTGTGTGACGTATAACTTGGTGCCACTCGGTACTCTCATATACAACCCCCCCTTTCCATTGAGACTTGCTCCTCGAGCAAAAAAAAAAAGCACCACGTCAAAGCGTGGCTCAGTTCCTTTCGCCTACTCATCCTTACTTCTGTCTTATCTCTCCGTCATCCCTCCCCTTAACCCCAAAAACTCGCATCCGGTTTATGAATATCTTAAATCTTACTCTCTTTCCAAACGGGACGCGACCCCTAGTCTCTAACCTGCTGGAGTCGGGACCCTCTTGGCCCCCGCCCTCTTCATCCTGCGGCCTCGAAACACTAACACTACGTCTTACCTGATTTTTTAACTGCCGCCCGCTGTGCTCCACACATTCTCTCATGAACTCCGCTTCAGCCCTGCGCTCAGATACCTCAGCCCTCCGCGTTCTGCGCCCACTAGGCTATATCTCTTCTATTTCTATGGTCGGATATGTGTCGACTTCTCTTCTATCTCATTCACATTCCATTGTGCGGAATTCCACCCCCTCCTCCCTCCGCACCATTCCTGCAAACTCACGGTCTCCTATAAGTAATAAAAATGAATTAGCCAGTTGTGGGCGAATGCTACACACCCCTGCGCCTCGAATCGCCTTCACCACCCCAATCACATCTCCATGCGCTCCCTCACCATCCTCATCAGTCTATTTCTATTTAACTTTTTTTTCCTATAAAAGGCCCCTAATACCTTACCTATATTTACCCTTTTCTCACTCCATGGCCTGTTCTACACCTCCACAATCTTACCCCTCTTCACTCTAGTCATATGCTTCTCTACATCTATAAAAACACCCATACACTTCTCCCTTTCCTCTCTATGGACTTACTCCACAAGCTCTTTAGTGGAACACTTGGCCAACCCTCGCCCTTCCAAAAGTGCCTCTTCTGTGTTCTCTCTCCATCGCCCCTCCGTTAAACCTCTCACTCTCTTCTCTCAATCGGTATTCTCCCATACACTTTCCCGTACCACACTTAAAAAACATATCTCTGTCTTATAATGGCCCCAACATTCCATCCTATCCTGGCCTTTTCCCTTAACAGGAGTACCAAAACACTCCTCCCGCAATCCTGTGGCTGGACCTCAGGCCATCTGCCAAATATTGATACCTATACAGCCATTCCCGGGCCACTCCCTATACTCGCCGGTTCTGCAACACCATCTCGAGCACGATCCAGACCTGGGCGGAGGCTTCCCCTTTTGTTCCTTTATTTCAGGCCCTTAATATCCTCATTGTATTTTCATCCTTCCCCTGCCCTCCCCACTTACTCCAGTCCTCATCTGGCTTCAAATCTTCTGCTCCCCTCTGCCCCACCACTTCATTCAATAACCACTTTAAAATGATTCCCCCATCTCCTTCCTCACCCTCGCTCACCTCCTATCCATCCCATCCCCCTAATCCTCTCCCCAACCCTCCTTCTTCTCTATTTACTTCTTTCCTAGAACATTTGTTTTGTTTCTGGCTCGCCGATCAAAATTTTCAACTTTTCTACCATTCATCTTTTGCTCTCTTTTGTTCTCCACCGCTCTCTGGCTTCCACTCTAACCTTCTATAGTTCCGCTCCCAGCTTTCCTCTCTCCTACTCCAACCATCAACAAACCTCTTTCTTCTACCATCTCCCATCCTCCTCACTCACATTCACTCCCTTCCTTTGCTTTTTGATTCAGTTCACCCACCTTATTTACTCCACCAACCCTTCTACCCTCTTCAATACTGCCACTTTAAATCTCTCCACCCCTCACCTCCCCAATCCCGTCCCTCTCACTCCCCCCTATCCTCCATACTCTTCCTAACTCCTTACACACTGGTCTCCTCCAATTTTCCACCTTCACTATCTCCTCTTTCCCCTTCCTAACGTACGCTCCTCCTTTCGCAACAATCCATATGATCCCATAGCCCCTCCCCGCCCCTCAATATTTACATCTATTCCCTCTATCCTCCCCTACACCACATATCCAGTACCGCCCTTCCCGTTATCTCACCTGCCATGGTATACATTATGATTTCACTTTTTTTGAACAATAATTTCCCCACTTCATTCTTCTTAACACAACTCTAACAGACTTCACATAACATCCTCTCCCCACCCAATGGTCCTATTATTCTTCCCACCCCTCCCTTCCCACTCCTGCATTCATATCTCAAAGACAAATTTTATCATTTACCCAAAAACTTTCAGAGGCTTTCGATCTTCTCTCTCCCCTCCCTCGCTCATTTCACTGGCATATGCGCATATGAAAACCCACATTTCCCCCCCGATTTCACTTTTACCCCATTATCCTCGAACTACCTGCTGCACAACCTACTTATCCACAACCTCTTCCTCTAACTATTCCACCCCTTCCCTCGCCCTCACTCTCTCTTTCACCCCTTATATCATACCCTTGTATTTTCCAAAGTCCATCTCCCTCTTTCCCTTCAGCTTAGTTTCTGTTACCCCTAAAGCACATCCACCTTTTTCTTCAAAACCATTAACCCACTTCCTCCCCTCTTCAAATCCTGTTACCCCTACTCACGTTCATACATCCACCCTAATACCTCTCGTCTTCCCCATCTTTTCCCTCTTCTATATATCACTTCACTCCAAGCTGCACGCTTTGTGGACTCCCCAACCCTAGCACTTCCAACACCTTAAGGCCCCACCCCGTCACAAATATACCCACAATCAAAACAATAACAAAAGAAAGGTAAATGAAATATACAAATATAAAAAATAAAAAGTTAAAACCTACACTCTATCAATATATATATATACTTCTCTTTAAAACTTACACGTTAAAACTTTATTTATCCATTTAAATTTAAATTAACCATTTAAAAATAAATATAATATATAGTATATATATATATATATATTATAATATAGTATATTATATTATATTATAGATAATTATATAATGTATATATATATATATATATATATTATATAATATATTATATAATTTATAATTTGTAACTTTTTTTAAATTAATAATACTATTCATTAAGTTACATCCGATGAGTTTTTATTTAATTAACCTCAATAAATTCCAACAATCCAACATAAGATTGTTGTGGTATAAACTATCTTCCAAACGTTATATCTAAATAATTTCTTTAAAAAATAATGTCGATACTTATAATGTATATTTCAGCATTGCTCTAATTCTTCTAAACCAGTTTAACTTCTACCCCTCGAACTTCTTCCTCTCCCTTCAAATCCACCTTAATTTTCAACTTGCCACAATGACGTTACGGTATTAACTCTAACAAAATTCTAAGACACAAAACAAACTATTTTTCATATATTTTTCTTCTTGTATAATGTTCTACTAAAGATAAGATCTTCCACCTTTTAAACTTTAAAACCAATATTAGTGATGTTTTTTTCGGATCGAAATAGTTTACTATGTTCAGTAATAAAAATAACAAAAAGATCACAAAAAAACAAAATTGACCAGAAGTCAAACTCTCAACTCATCAAAACCATAAACAAAAAAAAAAAAAATAAGATAAACAAAAACACAAAATAATGATAATAAATTCTAAATTAAAAGCTGATGATTAATACTAAACATTATACCAAAAATTTTAAAACGTAACCCGAACTTGGAATTAGGCATAACGATGTATAATAAAATATACAACAAATAAAAAACAAAAAAAAAAAAAAAACAAAAGAAAAAAAAAAAGATTATAAAGAAGTTATAGAATTAATAAAGTTTAAAATTCACAAAAGTCTAATCGTGCAGTACCAAAAAAAATTCATTATGCTGCAATTTTGATTTATGAAATAACAAATATATATATATTAAATAAAAATAATAAATAATAATAATATATAATATATATATATAAAAATAATAATTATATATAATATATAATAAATATATATATAATTATATATAGTTATTAGAATATATATATATAGCTATAGATACGATCTAATTATAGCTATAAATTCTCAATATGTTTCTAGCCAAGAAAAATTTACTAATAAATAAATCTAAATATATTGCCTAGAAATTTAATATGATAATGACTGAATAAATGGAATAAGCATTGTTCAAATTATGATGCTCAATACTGGCATAATTATTTTGCACCTATACAAGAAGAAATACTCCCGGTACTTAATTAAGTACTAGATCGAATAAAAATAAATGTCACTTCATAAAAACGATACAGGCTAGGTAAAAAGCAATAATAACTTCAAATAATTAAGTTGAATATATAACTTTATAAAATACTGATCACTGAGTATAATAGTAAAGAATACAAAACTTTACCAAGAAGAAAGTGAAAAAAAATAAAATAAAAAAACAGTAAAAAACTTTGACACCAAACATACTAAGATAACAAACAATGGTGCCAACCACGCAAATAAATCACTAACAAAAAGAATTATAAACAACCGCTCATTGCTGAAAAAAAAAAAAGAAAAATAGAATATTAAAAAAAAAATTCAATCAACAAAAATAATAATAAAAATAAAATGGAAATACATATACAAAAACATAAAACAAAAACAAATGCAAAAAAAATTCAAAAGCAAACGAAAATACAAATATATATATAAATCGGCCGTGAGGTAAATGTAGGAAATGAAGTCCATGCGACGAACTCTGTGATTTTGTTTCTGATAAATAAAAGCTACATATAATAAAGACCGGTACACCCTATTGGAAAAACTACACAAATACATCCTAAAAATTTCTATTTAAATGTTTGTTCAGTAACTTCTACACAACAGAAAAAAAAAAAAAACCCCCCGGGTCTCCCGTCCGTGCTCTACTATGAAGAATTGTTAGTGATTGGCCAGTATCCTGCAGTCCGTCTGTCCGCCTGTATTCTGCAAGACGGAGAATTAAAAATATGCCTATAATCTAGTTAAACCGCTGTTAGGAACAAAGCATATTTGGTGCTAACAGGAAATTGTCGTCAGCCACTCTGCACGTCACATGTTGGTTCAACCATATGTCTCTGCCGAAGTTGCATGTGGCGGATTTCTCTTTGTACTGATCTCAAACAAATAATAACTTCCCTGCAATCATTATCTCGTACAAGTGATTCAAACCAGACAGAGATCCTCCCATCTAGTTAGATGTTAATACGCGTCTCAACACAGCTTCAATTCGAAGCAGTTTGTTACACCTCCCAGAACTGAGTGGATCTATATCTCATCCCACACAACGACTTCCCTCTGTCACAGTCCTTTTTGGTTTACATACGGTCCTAATTGCAAAAACCACATGTCATAATATAAAGTTCTAAGCTGTAAACACAAAAATTCCAAATTCCACCCCCGTAAGCATCGATAAAATAATATCTCACAAACACCCATCTGCTAATTCTTACCTGAATTGTATTACACTTTCAAGAATCACAACAAGCTTTTGACCAAATTGCAAACTCTATTAATTACTCTTAGTAAGTACTAACCAAGTAGCGTATTTACCGAAAATTATAGATAATGCCCACCAACTCGTTCCAAAAATCAATGTGATTTAGACAGCAAAAAAAATCATACCCTTAACTTAAAATTTACGAGGAATGAAGCGACAGCATATACAAAAACAGCAACCTCACTTACGAGCTGCAACAGTTATAACCAGCGAGACACGTGATCTGAACTCAATCCGTGAACCACAGATAAAAAGAAAATTTTCCAAGTCTAATGACGCGGGGAATCTGAGCAATTAACTTTTCTATCTTTAAAATAGTGCACAAAGTAACCAAAAAATAACACATAAAAGTACAATAAATACTCTGCAAATAGCGCGAAAATGGAAGTAGGATAAACTTTTTAGAACAGCCCTCGTAAATATGATTACCTAATGTTAAAAAAAAAAAATATATAACACAAATAAAATTATCGCTCTTTGTTCTACGAAGCCAGAAAAATCAGCTTTTCTTATATACAAACATAGCGGTGATTTCAAGCTACATCAAAAAGTTGCTTCAATATACCTGATATGTGAGCTGCATATTCCCATGATGTAAATAAAACAGATCAGTTAATATGCTTACTGTCTAAAATAATGCCTGAATTCCATCAAAAATGTTTGTCCATACTTACAAAAATATATGATTCTATACAAAACTTACTTACTAATAACTAATTGTGGATTGACTAAATACCAAAATGCATCCTACAAATTGCTCTGATTGATTCATAATGAATATATTTCGATAGCTAAAAACCCATTTACATTAAAATAACTGGCAAAAAGTTATTAAAACTAAACTTTTTCGAAGAAAAAAAAAAAAAAATAAAAAAAAATAGTATTAAGTATATCGATACACACAAATTCACACAAAAAAAAATACACACCTACACTACCACAATTCAATATACAAATTCAAATGTTAAATACACCTACACATACAAAAAACAAACTACACATAAAACACCAGCACATTAACAGACACATACACATAGAAATTACATATCACTAGATAATATATCCACTAGCACTCACGCAATACAACAACATAATATATAATGCAACCACACAATACCCCCCTTATCGCACACTCGCACCAATACCTTAAACGACTAAAAAAAAAAAAAAATAAAGGACGTGCAGCCACTTTGGTAACATAACAGGAAACGTAACGTAACACATTTGTCAATTAACATTAATAAAAAAAAATCAAAATATAAAGAAAGAAAAAAAAAATAAACATCAAAATAAAAATCAAAAAAAAAAAAAATATATAAAAAAAAGATAAAATAAAAAAAAAATAATACGAAAAAACCAAAAAAAACGTAAATACCACGATCTAAATGAAGAAGAAAAAAAGGCAAAAGCCGTAGAAAAACACAATACAAACGCCCCAACCCCCCCCGAAACATAACACACAAAAACTACATAATTTACAAAAACATATGAATAGAAAATAATCAAATTTCAGAAAGAATAAAAAACAAAAAGCAGATCATACGTGAGACAAACACAATCAACAAACGTAACAACACTACCCAAAAGACAAACAATCCACGACAAACAACTAGCACAAACAAAAACAACAAAAAACACAAACACCAACAACAACACGAACAACAAACAACCAACAAAAACAAAACAACAAAGAAAAAAAACCACAGCAGCACCTGAACAACCAACCCAAGATCACAAACAACAAATAAAAAACACAAAAAAAAAAATCAAACCAAAAAAATAAAAAATATGCCGACATTCCAAAAAAAATATGTGCACAGTTTAACCAAAATGAAAAAGATGTAAAATCCGAATGTGCCGCACAATAGAGAAATGAAGAAAGATAAATGAATATGTACCGCACACTCAAAGAGATAATAACAAAAATTAAATAAGTGTAAGGGAAAATATATAAATAATATAAAAATGATACTCCACAATAATAAATAAATATAGAAAGATCAAATCACATAGATTATGTATGTTAAACACATCACTAATTGTATTGCGCAGAGACGCTTTATAATTTAAGTATAACTAAAACTTCTACAGATTATTAACTCACCGATCTCTAAAGCTATAATAAAAACAGACATAAAAGAAAAATGACAAAAAAAAAAATGAGACAAAAAACTGTTTTGATAAGAAGATCTTCTCTTTACAGCATTATGTACACGCATAAAAAAATTGGATCACTTGCAATAGAAGTGAGAATTAAAAAACAATAGTGATGTTGATAGAAGTACTTCACAGGTATGTGCTGATAATAAAAAAAAATTAAAATCATATTAGTAAGCTATAGAGTTTCGAAAAATCTTCACTTCTTCGACTAAAAATAAATATTTAATATATAATAACTATATCAAATACGAAGACAATTCAATCAATTATTGGGTCCCATTCGAAGATAATTCTTAAAAACCAAATTCCAACAACTGTCTTGACAGATTATACGGCGTGAAACACATTCTCAATAAATAATAACAAACATATCAACGCTCCACGATAATTTCCAGCATAATCGTGCAAGGAGTTTCTACTTATATTCAGCCAGAAGACAACAATAACAAGTGCTAGTTCCATTATCTACAGAAGAAAAATAGACGAAATAACACTAGCCCTGATACCTTGAGCTAAAAACAATAACTTATTCTGTTAAACAGCTTGAGTCTCTCTTAAAATTTATATTCAAGCTTTTTCTAAAACAAAAATAATATCTAATCCATACTTGCATTCAAGAGGTAGATAATCACCTCTTCTTATTACTATATTTATATAATATTCGTATAAAAAATAGTTTTTGCTTTACAGTAATTCGTAAAAAACGATACTACATCATACAAGTCCTGAAAAAGAGAACCAAAATAATCAAAATAATAAATAACAAAGAAAAACCATCTCATATTTTTCAACCCTAGCATACAAAACTTCATTGTTATTACCGATTCTCGGGCTGATTTACCCCCGTCTTACGCACTTCTCAAAATCCGTATCCTACAGCGAAAATCTAATCGAACATATCCATATAGAATCATGAAAAAGACCAGCTAACAACACCCTTGGCACTTTCTCTTTAAAAAAGAAATCAAAAAAATACACGACCAAAAATGAATGCGCATCCCAATCGGTTCATCAGAAGGTGGAAGGCGTGCCCGGAGCATTCTCCCACTCGTTATGGATATTTGTACACCAGATTTTGCCAAGCAATGGGTAGTATAAAATTTCCGAGACTCTTAACGCGATGTCTTTTGGTAAATCCCTACGGAACAAACTCTAAATCAACATAATTGCTTCGCTAATGTCTACTAAATACTAGTCATAATTTTTTCAGCCATCCTTCTGCATACTTGATGAATTGTCATCCAGGGTACTCATGTCTGTCAGATCCATCCGGAGAAACAAACAGTTTTTAGAAAAGTCTAGATCACGCTCTGATCCTTTTCTTTAACAAAATCGCACATAGCTCATCAGATTTCGACTAGATGCTTTGCAAAAAAAACATATAAGAAAACAACAAAATAAAACACACAACAAAAATACTGAGGCCAATTTCGAGGGAATCTCTTCTTTCGTAATATCTGAAAATTTGTTTCGTTCCCAGCACGCTAGAAACAGGCGTCGCGGGCTAATAGGGCGCAACAAACGGCCGAGTGTATCCCGCTTGACACATAAATTAAAAAACTAATGGAACTGATGTCGTTCCCGCCCCCAACGTGTCATACACCTGGAAAAAGTTTGAAACTAATTTTGGACTGTAGATTGAGTTTTGTATGACGAAACTAAACGCCCTATATCCCAAATTTGTGTCTCAAACTTTCCAAATATTTTTTTTGACTCTTTTTTGAAAAATTGGGCTCGAGCCCAATCAAACTTAAGTGCTCGGACTAAGACCATCCGCTATTTTCCTCTATTCGTCGGGTTTCATATCAGCCTTACTTTAAAAGTAGTTGTTTTAACTCTAATAATTTCTACTTTGCTTCTTATTACTTTTTATACAAATGTTCTGTGTGCAATTTATTCTGAAAAAATTTCGCGCCAGAAATTTTTTTTTTGATTTAAGAATGTTGTAACCAAGATGCCAGATGGCCCAATTATATTTTTGTTTGTTTCCGCCTGTATCGCAACTATCGAATGATATCCTCAATAGATCTAGTTTATCCTGACATTACCATGGTCGAATCTCTCCTCAAACTACAAAAGCCCTGAAATCTTCACCTACGTGTATCTTATCCATTTTAATGCATTCCTAGAACTAATTAAATTTATCCCAATTTTTCATGTATCTTCCAAGAAAAACCAAATAAAAAGATTGACTTTCTATGCAATTCGATTAATTCGCTGGGAATCTTTGCAGTAATCACTAATTCCTCCAAAAACTAGACAATTACTGACATCTTATTTACAACTCTTTCAATGCCCTTGATTCGACTAGCCGAACCTCTCCTCACAAAAAACATCATTTCAAAAATTGTTTTCAGGGGTAATTATATTACCACTAATCATCTTAAATCTAAATACGATTTCAAACTTTAATTTATAAGTAACTTTTTACAGAATTTAAATTTCTATTAAACGAAATGAGAATTGGATGGAATAGGATTTATCTCGTCGGTTGGATCCTTCCTTTATAACTAGCTCCAATTTTCTCCTACAGGAGAGTGTTAAAATTCTCTTCTAAAAAAAAAACACACTATAATTAAACCTCGGAAATCAATCATTATTCTTAGGATCTACGGAAAAAAGCTTAATTCTTGCTTTCTTGTAGTGTTACGTCCAAATTTTCCTCTGGTGAATAAGTTATACGAAAAAGATCGAGAACCTATTACCAGCCATTCCCCGTAAGCGATTATAGCCTATATTGATACGATAAGAAACGATCTGTAATATAGTTCCAGAATTATTATAGTCCTGTTATTTTGCATGAGATATATACAATCTCAACTTTCATCAGAAGCTGTTGTGATAGGGCTGACTGTACGGAGAAAGAACTGAGCTAGCGTGAGAACTTTTCTGCCTTCTTGTCGCAAGTAATACCTAATAGTCCATCCCACCTTAAACAGAAAAGTCCCAATCTTTAAACGTGATGTCATTAATGTCATGCTCTCTCCCATATATTATTATTTATTATTTAATGATTATTGAAATTTGATAAATATGTTGATCTGGAACATGTATTATTTATCGGTCATTTATTTGTATTGACTTATTAAGTGATTATAGGTTCTGAGTTATTTAGCATATTAAGCTTCCTAATATTAAGGATCTTATATATAAATCTTATTCCTTGATCTTATCCAATGCATGTATACCCTATCTATTATTAATTATGTCTCTTATTGTATGTATGTCAATGTATTATCATATTTATATTATTATTATTGTTTGTATTTATATATCCTTATATTTATGTTTAAATTAGCTCGTTAGTCTCTCAGCTTCCTTATATCTGGGTAATAATTTTTTGTACTCCCATTAGTGTGCAACCCGGAGATATCTTAAAATCAATTTTATCATAAATAAGAAGTCCAGGCCTCGAACAATTGGTAGATACTTCACCCCTGTTAGTAACCAATCCGAAGCGTGTATGAGCAGCGCCCTCGTAGCACAAAGGGTTGCTTGTGGAATTTGCCACGTGTTTTATTAGGGAGCGGATACTTGTTATACTCACGGCTAGTCATCTCTCACTGCAGAATCAGATATCTCGCGAAATCTCGACATCTTGCCCTTTTTTATTCTCTAGCAACTAATGCCCCACCATGATCCGACTTATCTCTCGACTTGTTAGGATACCAATTATTTTATCCTTCTACATATTTTATATATACTTATCTTAGTTATATATACTCACTTAGCTGTAATTTATTATAAATCTCACCCTTAACCTGCGGCTCTATACGGCAATAATGTTGCCGTCGAGGAGTAGAAACGTTACACTACCCCGCCCAGAGGCTTGCTTACCCGCTGAGGTTTATGTGGTAACAACTAAAAAATAAAATAATTAAATAAAAAAAAAATTACCCCTACCCATAATCCACAGTGGTAAACTCCAGCCCGGTTTAATAGTGCAAATTCATAGTATAGATATATCGATATATATATTATAGAAGTAATAATATAAATATATATTAAATATTAATATAGATATATATTAGATAGTTAGATGAATAGGAAAGAAAGAGTAATGGATATAAAGCGGCAGACCCATATAGTATTATTTTATTCTATAAATTTAAATAATAAGGTAGAAAATTATGATAGTGATATATAAATACAGAATAAAGGATAATATATAAAATAATAATAATAATATAAATATAAATAATCAATCAACATAGTTAACAATTACAATTCATATATAATATCTAATAAAATAAAATAATAATATAATATAATAAAATATAATAAAATATTATAATATATTAATAAATAATAAATAAAAAGTTGTTATTTTACACAAATCCAAACAGTACCCAAAGTAAACAAAACGAATTTTTTCACGATATATTTAAAATTGTATTTATAAATACATTTATGACTGATGAGCATAAAGATAAAGATATTATCTGTAGCGATATAGGGTAAATGTAAATTTACTAGGTAAATTCTATTATTTGACTTATTTTTTAAAAGAGTAAACCCAATATCTAATACCTATTTGCTTATATATATTTATTTCTGTTATAATTGATAAGAATTTTAAATTTATATTTCTTATTTCGACACTATTATTCGGGGGTATATATTCATAGACAAATCAGTCCAAATGCTATTCTCTCAAAAACAAAGAAAATATATTAAGAAGAATGAAATACTTATTGGCTCTTTACTGAGAAAAACAAATCTTCCTCTCAAATAGTTTACTTCAGCGTAACAAATCTTTCAGATGAGCTGCCAACTGTTATTTATTAATTATTCACATATATTTTGGCCGTACATTGCATTATGTAACTATTATATAAATAAGATCTTTTAATGTTACTCAAAGCCATTGATGCGAAAATTTTACAGATTACCTGGCATTATATAGATATTATATAATATATTATTAAAATTCTTTGTACTCGTGTAACCTCAATTAAACAGGCCTTAAAATAATTTTTATATTACTATTTAAGCTACAAATATATTATATATATTATATATCAATAATAATATATATAGTATATATATATATATATATAAATTAAAATTAGATAATAAATATATAATAGAGATATATAAAGTTATCAATAAATTATAAATAATATAATATATTAATATAAATATATTTAATATATTATATACATAGTATTTTATGCATATTATATATAGTATATATAAATATTATATTAATTATTATTTTTATATATAATATATATTTTATTATATATATATATATATTTGTTTATGTTAAATATAAAATTATATTAATATATTAATATAGTCGTATAAAATATATAAATAGGGATATAATTATTCCTATAAGTTATATATAGAACCGCCTCAACCGATGTTGTGCGCAATCGGGTTTGGGGGTGAAAGCCAGTTCTGGTCCAGTATTTCATTGCCGTATGCGCGGCCTTATCTACTGTCAGCATGGTATAGCCTCCCAATCAAAAAACGGGAGAAATAATTTTTTATATATTGATATAATATATTGTATTATAATTATATATATAATATAATTTTCATATATATTATATATATTTATATTATATAATATATATTCAATATATATAATAATATTACTATATATCATATATATATTAAGTTATATATATATATATTTAATAGTTTTAAAATATTTCCCTAATGGTTATATATATTTAATATATATATACAGTATGTTAATCATATATTATTAATTTATATATATTAATTAATATATAATATATATTAATTTAATATGTATATGTTGAGTAGTATTAGTAAGTGTATAGATTAATATATAATAGTTATAATATTAAATATTAATGATTAGATATAGATATTTATTATAGATTATATATTATATATATTATTTTATATATAATGTAGTTATTTATTTATTAACTTTATATATTAAGATATATATTATAAAATATAATATTAAAATAATATAATAGATTATATAGAGATGTATATAGTGGTATATAAATTAAGGTGGGAAATATGTAGTATTATTATATAGTAGGTAGTTAAATAGTAGAGAAGTATTATTATAGGTTAGTATATAGTATATATTATATATATAATAGTATAGTTAGTATATTGGCTATGTGGTATAATATGATAGGTATATATTTAGAGTAGTATTATATAAGTAGTATCAGGGGCTGATAAGCGGGTCCTATTCATGGCGATTTTGATATTGCCCGGGCGGTAGATGACGACTAATGAGTGAGAAAAAAATATAGATTCAAATTTCTTTTCAATGTGTGTCATTTATTGATTCGTAGGTTATATAGTATGATATATTATATATATATGTTATATATATTATAATATATTAACTATATAATATATATATATCTATCTATAATATATTAAATATATATACATACTATATACATATATATATAATATTATATTATATACTATATTATATATATATATATAGTAATACTTTATATATTAATATATATAATAGTATATAATATTATTATATACTATACATACTATATTAATATATATTATATATATAATACTATATTATAGTATATAATTATTAACTATATTATATATATACTTATAATAGTATATATATTAATACTATTATTATATATATATATATATATCGCCTTGGAAAAATGCGCCATTCATATTACAATGAAGTTAATTATACTACATGGTATAACATGCCCAGCGTAATCTGTTAAATTTGTCGGAATCAATTTCGCGAGTTGATTAGTGATGGCATGATTAGTTACAACGTGATACCGAATTAAATTGCCCCAAAAATGTATAGTGATATAACATGGCTAGCTCATCTATAGATTTGTCGCTGAAAAACTATTTGAGCGAATTTGTTTCTTATATTAAAAAATTATACTTTTAAAATTTCGAAATTATGGTTTGACTTTGAAATTATAGTAAATTATTGTGTAATTATAAATCAAAAATTATTATTAGAATCAGTCAAATACAATAATAAATTTCTAAATTTTACTTCTTTGTACAAAAATAAGTCAATTTAAAGTTCCTTACTTTAAAATAATTATATATTATTTATTAAAAGTACGAAATATGATGAAACAAGCTTAAAATATTGGCAAAATTCGTTTCCTTGAAAGAAAAGTATTTTAAAGGAAAATTGCTGTGCCAATTATCCCATATTCGAATTACTATTATGATCAAAACTGTCACAAATATTATTATTATATTTATATTTATTACTTATCATTATATATTATTATTATTATTATTATTTATTGAATTTAATATGAATTTGATTTTTTTTGCGTTTTTTTTATTTTTATTCTCCTTTCATTTCTAATTTAAAAAAAACTATTTCGGCCCGCTTTCTCTCTCTCTCTCTCTTTCTCTCTCTCTAAGTTATATATATATTATATATATATTATTATATATATATATATATATATATATATATAATAATATATATATATATATATAGTACTGTTAATATATATATTAATAACTTTTGATAGGTTCCCCACATTAGGCTGATGAAGAAGTTATTGCAATGTTGGTATAGGTGGAGTGGTTACATTTTTTTTTTTCTTATTTTTCTTTTTTTAGTTGTCACCACACTCACGGGCAGGCCCTATTCAGGGAGGGGTGTTGCACACCAAAAGTTTCATCCGCTAGCGCAAATTACGCAGATGAGAACAGACGCAGGCTTAAAAGTGAGTAGAATTAAATTCAGTAGGAAACACAGAAAGATGGAAGAGAATTCCACAGAACAGAGGTTGGCAGGAAAGAAGAAGCACCGGCAGCGAACTAGCCTGGGAGGTTACCAAAATATCCACACAAAACTCGTGGGCAGACACAGCACCCCTTGTGCTACGAGGGCCGTCTAAAAGTGGTGGACTACGGAGTGGTAAGTTCCTTTGAACACCTGCCGCTGGGTACCTATAGAAAAGAGGATAAAAGTACCAACATGGCGC
>JABUQX010093719.1:0-10000 GCA_015478945.1 Trachelipus rathkii | reverse complement strand
TGTTCAAAGATCGAGTGAAGCGCCTCGTTGGTTATCGAGGGCTGAGAAGAATGTTAACTGGTGAAATTGTTAGAGTTGTGTGTTGAAAGAAGAATGATAGTGGGCCGGTATACTTTGGTTCAAAAAGTGAAAATCATAAGTTATACATGGAAGAGTGAGTAACGGGGGAGGGCGACTGGTTATGTGAGGGTAAATGGGAGGATAAGGGCAGATTACTAGATGTAAATGGATTTAGAGGGGCGGGGGATATCGCGATCACTATTTCGGTGGTTGCTAGGATAAGGGGGGGAGGAGAGGTGACGGTTAGGGAAAGAGGAGAAAAGAGGAGAGTAGAAGTGATCAAGGTGGAAAAAATTCGAGGAGACAGTGTGTAAGAGGGCAGTTTAGGAGAGGGTATGAGAGGATAGGTGGAGGGACCGTTGGAGGACGAGGAATTGGGGAGGTGAGGGGTGATGAGATTTTAAAGAGGCAGTAATGTGAAGAGGCTAGAAGGGTATGTGGAGTAAAGAGGGTGGGTGCAAGCAGAAGCGGTTGGGGGAGGAATGTTGGAGTGAAGCTGTTGGAGGTAGTGAAAAGGAAAAAGGAGGCTTATGTGAAATCGTTGGAAGTAGGAGAGAGAAAGCTGGAGGAAATATAGAAGGGTTAGAGAGTGACAGCAAAGAGAGCGTGGACAGGAGACAAAGAGAGCAGCCAAAAGATGAATGTGTAGAAAAGTGACGGAAAATCTTTTGAAACGGGCAGCAAGATGTTCTAGGAAGGAACGTAATAAAAAAGGGAAAGAAGAAGGAGGGTTGGGGGAGAGGATTAAGGGAGGAGATGGGGAGTGGATAGGAGAGGGAAGGGTGAGGAAGAGGTGGGGGGTATTTTAGTGGATTATTGAATGAAGTGGGTGGGGAGGGGAGGAAGATTTTCAAGAGGTGAGGATGGGGAGGAAGTGGGAGGGAGGGGGAGGATGAAAAACAAATGGGGGAAATTATTAGGGCCTTGAATAAAGGAAGAAAAAAAGGAAGTCCGCAGGTCTGGATGGTGTGAGAATGGGAATGTTCAGAAGGATGTATAGGGAGGAATGGCGTACTAGGTTATATAATAATGTGGGCAGTGTGAGTACCACAGGATTGGAGATGTTGTTTGTTCCCCTGTATAAAAGGGAAAGGGATAGGAGAATGTGGGAATATATAGAGCATATGTCTTTTAAGTGTGGTATGGGAAAGTGTATGGGAGAATACTGATTGAGAGAGTGGGAGGTTTAACGGGGGAGAATGGGGAAGAACAAGGAGGATTTAGGGAGGAAAGAGGGTGTGTGGACCAAGTGTTTACACTAAAGATGCGTGTGGAGAAAAGTATAGAGAGGAAACGGAAAGTGTATGGGTGTTTTATAGATTTAGAGAAAGCATATTATAGAGTGAAGAGGGGTGAATTGTGGAGGGTGTTGAAGGAAAATGGAGTGGGGGGTATTAGTAAGTTATTAGGGCCTTTATAGAAATAGTAGAATGTGTGTGAGAGTTAGGGAGGGTGCAGTGAGATGTTTGGCGGTGGTGAGAGGATTGAGGCAGGGGTGTTAAATGTCGCCGTGGCTATTCAATTGTTTATGGAGATGTTTGCAGAAGTAATGGTGGAGGAGGGAGGGGGTGGAATTGGATGAATGGGAATGGTAGAATGGGAAGGGAACATGATACTGTTTGACGGACGATACTGCCATAGTGCGAAGAACGCGAAGGCTGGGTATTTGTATGGAGTTGGAAATGTGTGACAAAAAGGGGCTTAAATAAAATCCAAGGTAAGAGTAAATGTTAGTGTTTGAGGAGATGAAGAGAGGAGGGGGAGGGTGTTAGAGGTTTAGAGTAGGGGGGTAGTATGAAGAATAAAGATTTTAGATTTTAGGGAATGATTTTGGGTAAGGGTGGGAGATGAAGGAGGAGAGTAGAAACATTAGAGATAGGAGACAGGAATGAGAGCTTGACGTGTCTGGAGAATTTATGGTAAAGGGGGATTATCACAGAAAATTAGATAAGTATAGTGTTTGAAAAAATTTGTGTACCAGCGGTGTTGTATGGTGTGTGAAACGTGGGGTTGAATGCCAGTCAGGAAGAAGTTGGAATATTTGATGAAGGGGTGAGAGCGGTTGTGGGTTAGCAGAAGAGAGAGGATTAGGAATGGGTTGTGAGGGAGAGATGTGATTGGAGAAATGGTTTGGTGGGAAGGCGGAGGAAGGAATGTTAAGATGGTATGGCATCTAGTAGAATGGAGGACAGAGAGTGCGTTAGGAGAGTTTGGGAGGCGAAGGGGATAGGAAGGAGAGGAAGGCCAAGAAGGAGGTGGATGGATTGAATAAAGGAGATGCTGGAGGAGGGAGTATGAGGGAGGAAGAGGATAGGGTGTTGCGAGAGATAGAGTGGGTGGAGGAGGGGGTGAGGGCGGAGTGAGGGGGAAGTGTGAGTGGAAGGACTGTACGATACCAATACCCGTCAACAGGGAAAAAGTGTAGGTAAAATAAATAAATAAATAAAAAACTTTATATAGTTATATATAATATATATATTATATATATATATATATATTATATACTTATATATATATATATTATAAATATATATATATATATATATTATATATATATTATTATTATATATATATATATATGTATTTATATATATAATATGATAATATAATATAATATATATATATATATATATATACTTATTATTTATATTTATATATATATATATATATATATATAGTATATAGTATATATATATATATATAATCGTTAGTCAGCACCGGGTAATAGGGAACCGTGAACGGTTACGATGACTGCTGGAAGAATGCACGCCTCGCCAACTGATATATATATATATATATATATATATATATATATAGTATATATAGATATTATTATATATATATATATTATTCTATATATATAATATATATATATATATATATAGTATATATATAGTACAGGTTATTTACAACACCAACAAACCGTTTATATATTTTAATGAAGAAATTCGTAAATGGGAAAAAAATACATAATTGAATGCAGTTTTAAAATGGATATTTTAAATGAAAAATTAGCGCGATTTTCCAAGCCCTCTAAGTACTAATGAACATTGCTTCAGTGAACTATTTATAGATAATTGATATGAACTATATAATGGATAATTAATTTGGACTCGCATGATAGAAAGCTAAAAATGGCATCTATCGCTACTTTTATCGTTAGCCCAAATCAGTAATTCAAAATAATACAAAATCTTAGTCTGGCATGTTTTTTATTCTGACCAATTACGCCTTTTTTTCTTGGAGCTAAATTGTAGTTTTTTTTTATTTAATTACATTATTAGCTATACAATAAGATTATTTTTAAAATGTACCAGATTAACTTTATTAAGCATTCGCACTCGCGCAATGAATTTTTTTTTTTTTTTTTGTTGAAATTCTTAAATTCCCATCACATTTTTTTTCTTTTTAATTACGTTTAGATACATTGAGATACAAAGTGGGGTGCGGTCCCTTGCGGCGAAAAAAATGACCGGTGGTGCAGTGTGATGCGATGCGGTGCTAGTGCACTGGCATCATTATATGTTGTGCGGAAAATTAAGATGATCGGCCAGCCCTCCAATCAATTAGTTAAATTCAGCCAAAAAATTCTTGCTATTTACTAGAAATGTTTTCCTAACCTGCTACACACTTGGACGGACTCACAACCCCCCCATATATATATATATATAGTATAATATATATATATAATATATATTATATATATATATTTATATATATATATATATAATATATAATATATATATTATATATAGATTATATATATAATATATTATATATATATATATAATATTATATATATACCGGTATATATACCTATACCGGATATATAATATATATATATATATATATTATATATAATATATATACTATATATATATATATATATATATATATTATATATAATAGATATTAATATATAATATATATATATATATTAATATTTATATTATATATTTATAATATATATATATATATATATATATATATATATATATATAATATATATATATTATATATATATATATATATATATATATATAATATATATACTCTATATACCGGTATATATATATATATATATATATATATATATATATATATATATATATATAATATATATATATATATATATATATATATATATATATATATATATATTTTTTTAAAATATTTATATATATATAAGTATATATAATATATATTTATATATATATATAGTATATATATATACATATAGTATATATAGATATATGATATATACCATATAATATATATATATATATATTATAGTATATATATAATATTATATATATATAATATATATATATATATACCTATATATTATATATATAATTATAATAATATATATATATATTATATATATATATATATTTATTTTGATTTTCAAAAAGCTTTGATCGAAAAAGAGGTTAAACGATATTACTATGGTTGGATGGGGTGACTGGTACCCCCTATTCTTAAGCATGGGCTGAATGAGGACAGGTTTCCAAAAGAAGGGGGAGCTTGAAGTTGATAGGCAGAGACGAAATAGTTTGCCATGCAAGAATGCAGACTCAGAAGCACAAGTTTTGAGGACCATGGAAGGATACTTTCAGGACCATCCACATTCTTAATGTTAAGCTCAGATAGATCAGAAACAATATTTTAATGAGTTAGAGAGAGGTAGAGAGGAGGAATAGTTCAGGAATCTTCCTGAGTAGAATTAGAGGCAAAAGCTTGAGCAAACATTTAGCTTTAGCAAAAGTTAAAACGTCATTATTACCATAGAAGAGATAGAAGAGGAGAGAGACAATGAGAGGCAAAGTTAAAATTGACAATGAGAAATGTCAAAATGGCAGAAGGAATGTGAGGTAGAGGAAACAGAATGATTGTTGCTTTTCCTAAGGAAAAAAGTTTTTAGTATTTCTGAGAGTTAATTTTGAATGATTATAAGTAGAGCGATGGAGTGTCAGGGAAGAATTTTTATTGTCGTGTAGAAGGTCATGTTTGTGTTGATAGAGGCGGCGTGTAAGATCATGGGTTTCACCAATGTAAAGGGAGTTACAATCCTTGCAGGGAATTTTGTAAACACACTGGGAGAATCAACACAAACATGACCTTCTACATCTACACGACAATCAAAGTTCTTCCCTGATACTCCATCGCTCTACTTATAATCATTCTATTAACATTAACCAAATGACACCTATTTTACATGTACAAAATCTACAAAAACGAAAACTCATTGAATCCTTCTGCATCATCAATTCAAATAATTTCAATAAACAAAAAGGTGATTATAACATAGACACAATACAAAATAATATTCTGAGCACCACACAATTTTTAAAAAAAATTATATTATCCAAACTTTAAAATATTACATAACTAAATAATTTTTACTTTTTTCATTTGTTAGTTTATAATATACTTATTCTGAAAGAGGTTCCAGCTTCTGGAACGAAGCTTTCAAGAATATATATATTATATTAACTTTAAATGTAAAGTTATTTTCTTAACTGATTCCTTCTTATCTTATCAATAAGGCCCTCTACTGATATATATAAATTAATATTAAAATATATATATATATATATATATATATATATATATATATTATATATATATATATATACATATATATATATATTATATATATATATATATATATATATATATATATATAAGGAAATCACAGTAAACAGTGCACCTAACGGCAAATTCATGGGATGGTTCGAATTCGACTCTGCGCCAACGACCAATTTTTCAAAACTTTTGTTACTCAAAAATGTTAAATGAAAATTTCTTCCCCTTCTGACCATCCTGGCACATAGTAACAATCTATTAGCTAGTACTATATATATATATATCATATATATATATATATATATATATATATATATATATATATATAATTATTATATATATATATATATATTTATATATATATTATAATATATATACTCATATATATATTTATATATAGTATATATATTAGTATATATATTATATAGTATATATATATATATATATATATATATATATATATATAATATATATATAATATATATCAGTGGCGAAGCGTCCAGTCATCTATTGATGTGATGCGGCGATGACTGACCAGATGAGATAAAAAAAAAATCAAATTCTTTTTCAAATTTATTATTATTTTCATTTTCATTATATATATATATATATTATATAATATATATATATATATTATAAGTAAATAAATATATATATTATATATATATATAATATATAAATATATATATACTATATATATTAATTTTATATATATAATAATATTATATATATATATAATATTATATATAAATATAATATATAATATACTATATATATAATAGTATATATATAATAATATATATATATATATATATATATACTAGTGATTTAATATATATTATATATATATCAATATAATATATATATATATATATATATATATAATATATAATATATATATATATATAGGCTTGAAAAGCGGATCAATTACAATGAATTAATATTAATATAGACATGCCCAGGTAATCTGTAAATTTTGATCAATTGCGAGCACATTATCAGTATTATTATATAATGTTCACCAATCAAATTGCGCCAAAAATGTATAGTGATATAACATGGCTAGCTCATCTATAGATTTGTCGCTGAAGAACTATTTGAGCGAATTTGTTTCTCATATTAAAGCATAAGTACTTTAAAATTTCGTTCAAACTTCGGACTTCTGAAATATAGTAAATTATTAAAGAAATTATAAATTCAAAAATTATTTTAGAATAAGATAAAATACAATAAAGAAATTTCACTCTTTTTACCAAAATAAGTCAATTAAATTCCTTACGTTAGAAAATAATATATTTTTATAAAGTACGAAAGATGATGAAACAAGCTTAAAAATTGGCAAAATTGTTTTCCTTGAAAGAAAATTAAAATTTAATGGGAAACTACTTTGAAAAATAACCTAATTATAATTATTATATTATTCAACTATTATTTTATTATTATTATATTATTATTTTATTATTATTATTATATTATTATTATTATTTTTATACATCATTTTTGATGATTATTATTATTATTATTATTATTATTATTATTATTAAAATTTAATTTGAAATTAATTTTTTTCTGTTTTTTTATTTTTATTCTTCCTTTCCAAATTCTTAATTTAAAAAAAAACTATTTTTCATCTCTCTCTTCTCTCTCTCTCTTCTCTTATTATATATATATATATATATATTTATATATATATAGTAGTATATATATATATATATATATATAAATAGTAATATATTATATATATATAATATATATATATATATTATAATATATATTAATATAGTATTATAAAACTTTGATATGGATCCCCACATAAGGCTGATGAAGAAGTTACTTCAATGTGGTATAGGTGGAGTGGTACATTTTTTTTTTTTTTTTTTTTTTAGTTGTCACCACACTTCACGGGCAGAGCCCTATTCAGGGAGCGGATGTTGCACTCTAAAATTACATCCGCTAGCGAAAATTACGCAGATGAGCACAGACGCAGGCTTTAAAGTGAGTTGAGATTAAATTCAGCAGGGAACACAGAAGATGGAGAGAATTCCACAGAACAGAGGTGGCAGAAAGAAAGAAGCACCGCAGCGAACTAGCCTGGAGTTACGAAGATCCACACAAAACTCGTGGGCAGACACAGCACCCTTTTGCTACGAGGGCGTCGTAAAGGTGGTGGTACACGGGTGGTAAGTTCCCTCGAGTACGCCGCTGTGGTACTATAGAAAGAGGATAAAGTTACCAACATGGCGCCGCAAGATAGAGGGTTCAAATGAACTGGGAAAAGTACAGCGACAGTTATATTAAGCCTTTTAGCTTTTGACTCGACCCTGTCCAAAAGGCCGGGTGAAACCAGAGCCCCCAAAGATATGAGAACAGTACTCCATACAAGGCGGATGAGACCCTTGTATGCATAGCTGCGAGTAACTGGAGAAGAGGAAAAAAGTCTCCCACTATACAGAACTCCCAGTTTCTTTGAAGCCGCCCTAGCAAACCGTTGTGATTGTGAGGTTTCCAAGACAGTTTTTTGTTTATGTTAAGGCCAAGGATATTTATATTGTTCAACAGGAGAGACGAGAGAACAGTCGAAAGATATAGGAAGTTAGAGGGTGTTTTAGAGGGGAGATTTGTAGAAGTTGAAGTTTTTAAAGAATGAAATTGCACAAGGTTAGACGCCCCAATCGGAAATTCTAATTCAGATCAGCGATAGAATAGAATCGGAAAGTTAAGACGAGATGCAATTCTAGAAGCAAAAGAAGGAGCAGATTTGAAATGAAGTTTGAAGAGTGAAGGTTCGAGTGATCGGCATAAGAGTGGCAGAGTTAGATGTGCAGGTGAGAAGATCATTATGTGAGAAGTAAGAATAAAGTAGGAGATGAGACAGAAGACAGAACCCTGAGGACACCACTATTGACAGAAAAGAAGAAGTCGTCCATCAACCACATCCGATATTGAGCGACATGAAGAAAGCTAGACATAAGTAAGCCAAGAGAAGGAGGAAACCCAAAGTGAGGGGAGCTGGAGAGCAGTGACGCGTGCCATTTACCGGTCAAATGCTTTGGATATGTCGAGCGCCACCACGCAAGAATTCTCCCCGTAGTTCCTAAGAGCGGAAAACTATAAATCGGTTAAATAGGAAAGTATATCGCCAGTAGACCTGAACGCCGAAAGCCGTACTGGTGATCGGAAAAAGAGAATGAGGATTGCCAGATGCCTAAGAAGTGAAGAGATAAGAAGTGTTTCAAAGATTCTTAGATAGAATACAAGTGAGAGCTATAGGGCGATAGTTAGAAGGATGCAGAGCGGCTTCCTTTTTTCGAATAGGTTGGACATGTACGTGCTTCCAACACTGAGGAAAAGTGCTAGTATTGAGACATTGAGAATATAGTTGAACGAGGGGCGGGGTCAGCACGGAAGCACAGTCCCTCAAAACTCGGGAGGAATGCCATCCGGGCACCCCGCCTTCCTAACGTTCATAAATTTCAGGAGCCCATGCACCGATCAAATGTAATCACAGGGTTAAAGGGACATAGGGACACCTGAGATGGAGAAGGAGAAGGTGAGAAGGGGAGGAATGCCAGATCTCAAGTTGAGTTAGGGGAAAATAGGAGGCCGAAAGAGATTGGCCTTTTCAGTTGAGAGTTAGCAAACGAGCCATCAGATCGAATAAGAGGGGCAAAAGATGATTTACAGAAATTGTTAGAGATGTTTTGGCAAGAGGCCGAAAGATTTGTTAGTAGGAGAGCCAAGGAGGTTAGCGCACTTTCGTTTGATTGACAGCCCGCTTTGCTCGTCGCCAAGAGTATCCCTGCAACGATTTCTAGCTGAGTGAAAATTAAGCGAGATTGATAGGAGAACGAGAATTTTTCCACTCCCGATACGCGCTGTCTTTAGCCTGAATGGCCAGAGAACAAGCACGATCGAACCATGGATTATGAGGAGAGAAAGGTTTAGCGAAGAAAGGAATGAACCTGCTCATCCCTCAACGAATTACAGCTCCCACCTTAGTGACAGAAGCCGAAGCGTCATCAGAGTCAAAGCAGTCATTCCAATTATAGTTAGCGTAGAATCGACGCAAGGCCCCCAATCAGCCCGATCAAAGTGCCCAGAAAAAAAACGCATAGGGCAGGATGAAGCTGTTGAGAGAAAGTATTGAAATTAAGAGATATAAGGTTGTGGTCAAAATTTACCAATAGGAGCGAAATGGTGTATTTATAGAGAGAGAAGGACTAGTGGTGAAACATAGTTCAAGTGTGTTCAAGAATTTGTTGAAAGAGTAGTTGTGGAATAGAAAACAGTGTGTACAACTATAATGCATAATTCATCATGGGGAAATGAGGTGAAGATTTTCCTCTTCTCT
>JABUQX010093718.1:0-91242 GCA_015478945.1 Trachelipus rathkii | reverse complement strand
CCTGTGTGGTTGGGATTACTTTGCCTATTGTTGTTCCCATGACAACGCAAACCGTACACTTTGCATTCGTAATTATTCTCGAAAGAAGCATGACTCCATTAAGAGCTATCTAGGTAGCAAACAAAGAAAAATGTAGAAAGGAAAATGAGTAAAAAAGTAAAGGATCCCCAATTCCAGCTTAAGAACGAAAGCAGATTACTCTGAAACTAATATAAATAGTGATGGCGACGATAATCGACAGAAAATTGACGATGACGATGACGATGACGATGACGATTGGAAAAAATCGTGTGGACGTTGGCGTTTTCGTTGAGCTTGTAATATATTAATTGAAAAGTATATTTTAAAAAATCTCTCTCTCTCTCTCTCTCTCTCTCTCTCTCTCTCTCTCTCTATTTTATATAGTATATGTATATATATATATATATATATATATATAGTATATTATATAATATTAATTTAATTATAATAAATATAATTATTTATATTTTTTTTAATATTTTATATATATATAGTATATATATTTATATTACTATATATATATAATATAAATATAATATATATATATATAGATATATATATATAATAAGGTTAGACTAAGGGGGGTCAGCGGTTCGCCCCCCAAAATTATTAAGCAATCAAATTTTATGATTCTTAAGTCGCTTAATAATAATAATAATAATATAATATAATAATAATAATAAATAATAATAATAATAATAATAATAAAATAATAATAATAATAATAATAATAATAATACACTATCGTGTATATATGCAGAAGGACGAAAGCTTCTGATAAATTTATGAAAATAACTTTTATAAAAAAAAGTATTTTTTATCATTTCTTTCTTAGACATTTTTTAAATAATTTCTTTGTTACATTCATACCTATATATTCCTTTGTTCCTTGACCGGTTCAGAACGTAAAACCTCGCGACATCTTCAAGGAGTCTTCGATTCTACCAGGCACGCTTTAAACCAAGTTAAAATTTACGAACAGTTATTTCACTGAACATAACAAGACAACTGTACCTGATATTTCAAAAATCATCAAAATGTTACATCCTTATGTGAAGCCCAAAAACTGAAAATAGCTGAGGCTTATTACATAAAACATCTAAAACCAGACGTTAACATAAAGTTCAACGTATTCTCACTTAAATTAAATATTATATAAGCAAATTCTAAAAATCTAAAATTTCTTTTAAAAAATTTGTTTTTTAAATTTTTTTCTAAAAATTTTTTTCAATGAATTCAGCTTCTAAGTTTGTTTACAATCGGAAAACATCTGAAGATGTCCGAGGTTTACGGACGAAACCGGTCAGGATCTAATAAATATAAATATGCCTCCTACTTTCTTTGTAGATATTCTCTAGATTAATATTAAGGAAATTAAATGAATATCAGAAGAAAAATATTTAGGGAATTGGAAGTAAAAACTAAAACTTATAATAATAATAATAATAATAATAATAATAATAATAATAATAATAATAATAATAATAATAATAATAATAATAATAATAATAATAATAATAATAATAATAATAATAATAATAATAATAATAATAAAAATAATAATAATAATAATAAAAATAATAATAACGCCTTGTGGCGTAAGAGGTTGACTCACCGACTCTCATGCGAGAGGATGCTGGTTCAACCCTCCGCGTAGCAGTTGAAGTTTTATCTTCCTGGGGGCAAGAATTAAAACTTGACTGCAAACACGTTGGTGGCCCTGGTTTGAGATAGTTGGCCTTAAAGTTCGATTTCCTGTAGTCCCCCCGTGTAACCCTCTGAAAAGGGGATAAAACACGTTAAAAGGAAGTTTTTATAATAATAATAATAATAATAATAATAATAATAATAATAATAATAATAATAATAATAATAATAATAATAATAATAATAATAATAATAATAATAAATAATAATAATAAATAATAAATAATAATAATAATAATAATAATAATAATAATAATAATAATAATAATAATAATAATAATAATAATAATAATAATAATAATAATAATAATAATAATAATAATAGTTAATCAATGAAAATGAAAAGTATATGTTAATTGAAATGACAAGACATGTTTGAGGTCCGTAACGATTTCTTAGGTGAAGTGGCTGTTCCTCATATATATGTATAAAATATTTAGACCAGGGATTTAAATGTAAGGTTTCCAAGTTTACAGATGATAACAAATTGGCTACCTCAGTAAGGAATAATGATAGATGTATAAAGATTTAAAAGATAAAGAGGGAGCTGTAATCGTTGATGGGATGAGCAGGTTCATTCCTTCTTCAACTAAATCTTTCTCTCCTCATAATCCATGGTTCGATCGTGCTTGTTCTCTGGCCATTCAGGCTAGAGACAGTGCGTATCGGGGGTGGAAAAATTCTCGTTCTCCTATCACTCTCGCTAATTTTCATTCACCTAAAAATCTTTGCAGGGATACTCTTCGACGAGCAAAGCGGTCTTTCATCAAACGAAAGTGCGCAAACCTCCTTGGTTCTCCTACTGACATATCTTTCTGGCCTCTTGCAAAAAAACATCTCTAACAACTTCTGTAAATCTGCCTTTCTTCCTCTTATTCGATCTGATAATTCTGTTGCTAATTCTCCAATTGAAAAGATATATCTCTTTGGCCTAGTATTTTCCTCTAACTCAACCCTGAACGATTCTGACATTCCTCTTCCTTCTCCTTCTCCTCTCAGGTGTCCTATGCCTTTGCCTGTGATTACATTTGATCGTGTGCATGGGCTCCTGAAATCTATAAACGTTAGAAAGGCGGGTGGGCCGGATGGCATTCCTCCCCGAGTTTTGAGGAGGTGTGCTTCCGTGCTATCCCCGCCCCTCGTTCAACTACACTCTCTATGTCTCAATTCGATCGCCAGTACAGCTTTCGGCGCTCGAGGTCTAATGGCGATATACTTTCCTAACTAACCGATTTATAGTTTTTCGCTCTTAGGAACTACAAGGAGACTTGCGTGGTAGCGCTTGACATATACAAAGCATTTGACAGAGTGTGGCACGCGTCACTGCTCTCCAAGCTCCCCTCCTTTGGGTTTCCTCTTTCTCTTTGCTTACTTATGTCTAGCTTTCTTTCAAATTGCTCAATGTCGGCTGTTATTGATGGGGCGATTTCTTCTTCTCTTTCTGTCAATAGTGCTGCTTCCTCAGGGTTCTATCTTATCTCCTACTTTATTCCTACTTTTCATTAAGGATCTTCTCACCTGCACCTCTAACTCTATCCTCTCATATGCCGATGACTCGACCCTTCATTCTTCAACTCATATCAATTCTGCTCCCTCTTTTACTTCTAGAATTGCCTCTCGCTTAATCTTTCCGATTTCTATTCCGATGATCTGGATAGAATTTCCGGATGCGCCGTTTAGTCTCAGCCGTGGAGTTCAATCTTTTAAAATTCCAACTTCTACAAATTCCCTTTTCCAAAACACCTTCTAACTTTCCTATTTCTTTCGACGGTTCTCTCGTCTCTCCTGTTGACAATATAAATATCCTTGGCCTTAACATAAACAAAAAAAATATCTTGGAAACCTCACATCACAACGGTTGCTAGGGCGGCCTCAAAGAAACTGGAAGTTCTGTTTAGACTGCGAGACTTTTTTTCCTCTTCTCAGTTGCTCCAGCTATACAAGAGTCTCATCCGCCCATGAATGGAGTACTGCTTCTCATATGCTGGTGTGGGCTGTTCACCCAACCTTTTGAAGGGTTGAGTTCAAAGGCCAAAAGGTTTATAAACTGTTCTGCACTTTCTATTTCACTTGAACCTCTATCTTTGCGGCGCGATGTTGGTGCTTTATCTCCATTCTATACTTAACGCAGCGGCAGGTGCGCGAGGGAAATTATCACTCGCCTACCACCACCCTTACGACTCCCTCGTAACACAAGGAGTGCTGTATCTGCGCACGAGTTCTGTGCTGACATTGGTAACTATAAGCTAGTTTGCTGTGGTGCTTCCTTCTTTCCCACCACCTATGTTCTGTGGAATTCTCTTCCATCTTCTGTATTTCCTGCTGAATTTAATCTCCTCACTTTAAAGCCTCTGTCTGTTCTCATATGCGTAATTTGCGCTAGAGCAGAGGTTCTTAAACCTATTTCGTCTACCGCCCACTTGGAAAATCAATTATTTTTCAGCGCCCCCCAATTTTTTTTTACTTTACCAAAACTTAAAAATCCCAATGACATTCATTACTTTAATTAATTTAATTATAGTGTGCTATATTAGTCTGGTCTGGAGTTTAAACTTACACTCTAAACGAGACTTTTTTAAAAGTGAGAGCAATTAAAACGCAACTTTATAATATTAAGAATATCTTTTATTCAAATTAAAACAAACATAATCAATTTTAATTTTAATATATATATATATATATTATATATATATATATAATATATATATTATATATATATATATATATATATATATAATATATATATATATATATATATATATATATATATATATTAAATATAATATATATATAATATATATATATACATATCTATATAGATATATATATATAATATATATATATATAATAACTATATATATATATATATATTAGATATATATAATATATATATATATATATATATTTTATATATATTATATATATATATATATATATATATATATATATATAAATATATATATATATAGATATATAATATATATATAATATATAAAATATAATATATAATATATATATATATATAGATATATATAGCATAAACATAGTTATAAATATAGTATAAAAAACTAAAATTATACAATCAAACAGGGCAGAAATATGAACAAAAATTACTGAACTATTCGCCATTTGTAGTAGGTAGGTTTTAATTTCAGTGAATTTTAAAAATTAATAATAAATTAAAAATCAGCCATTGCCCCCTAAACCACTCAACACCTCATTTTTTCTAGGCATTACCCCCCCCTCTAGTCCTCCAGCGCCCACAAGGGGGCGTTATCCACTTGAGAAAGACTTGCGCTAGAGGGGGAACTTTTGAGTGTTTTACACCCCTCCTTGAATAGGCTCTGCCCGGTGAATGTTGGTGAAAACTGCTACAAAAAAAAAAAACCTGCGGTGGGCAGAATATGTGGCAAAATGAACTGAATCTCCTACTCACCCCATCCAAAACATCATTCAGATTATCCCAGAAAATCGCACTCTCTTCAACATTACCCTCAGATGGACCATATGTCGCAACCACACAGATTTTGACCTTTTCAAACTTAAATTTAACCTTTAGAATTCTAGTACTTACACACACAAAATCTACAATAGCTTTCTACCACAAGTCACTCATCAGAATTGCAAATCCTTCTATCCCCCTCTCATTCCTTTCCACACCATCACAAACACATTTCACACCACACATTTTCACCGTTTCCTTTCATCTTTGTTTCAGTCACAGGGAAAAAAATTTGCCCTTTCTAAATACATCCATCACTCTCTCCTCTTCTCCTCAATTTATTCCTCTGACATCCATGTACCCATTACGATTCATACATTTAGCGAAAAGAGCATTATTCATACCTGCAAAAGATAAAATTGTAGTGCAGCTAACCTAACTACCACCGTCCTTTAGTCGCTCTACGCCACGCAGGACATACGATGTGGGCAAATTATTTCTCCCCACGCATAGGGATATAAGGAATTAAGGAGGTCTGTAAGATGATTGTCTAGACTCTAGAAAAGGTGGGATATAGTATGTGTATATGATATGTGCATAAATGGTGGTTAGTAAGATGTGTCTGGAGGATGAGTTGGATATGAACGCAAAACAGAAAGGCGAACCATTAGGCACTGAATGTCAGACTTACCATAAAAACAGTACAGATCTATAATATATTTAGTATATATATATATATATATATATATAGATTAGTATAATAATATATTATATATATATATATATATATATTATAATATATATATATATATATATATATATATATATATAATATATATATATATTATATATATATATTATTGAGTTTTAATATTATCCAAATGCTTAATATTTGCTCAATTAATCGGCAAAATAATCGGCAACAGTTGACGATGACGATTGAGAAAAAATATGCCGGTTTTGCCGATGAAGATGACGATTAATCGTCCCATCACTATAAAATACAAATCTATGGGACAATGAAACGAAAAGTCATAAAGGATGGATATAGTAAATTTATAGAAATTATAGTAATGGATGATCTTCTGTCTCGTCACATTGAAATTCTTGGTTTAGTATGGCTAACGAAAGTGTCGGTCTCTATCGGACACACTACTCAAGAAATACTACAGAGATATTATTTGAAAGAAAATGTATGATAGAGTTAAAATTAAAGTTTCACGATTAATAACCTCTATCAAATAATCATCCAAGTTAGCTTTCTCCACCGACGAATGGTCAGATATTCAATCATCAGTTTCTTTGTTTTCTCTGAGTAGTCATGCCGTTGACAATTATTTCAGAAGCCAAATTTGTGCCGTGCTCTGAACCACTCACTGAACGTCATACAGGTGAATATCTCAGTGACTTATTTAATGGAATGTTGCCGAAATGGAACCTATATCCCAAATGATCTCCGTTTGTGTCATGAGAGATGCTGGTGCCAATATAAAAAAAATTCTGTTTCTTTCTTGAGTGACCAACAAACTCCGGCAATCATCAACATTAGAAATGTTGTAACATCTCAAAACAGGAATCACGAGGTTCTCTCAAAATAAGGTCAATGCGGACACTTTAATCCTTCACCATGGCTGCAGTAGGAACTAAATAAAATACATGCCAGAATTAAAATTTGCTAACTTTCAGTAATACATGACGTTCCCCTGAAATTATGTTAAAGTTGCAAGAGCTTAATGAATCTCTCTGCCAGTACTGCCACTCTGATGATAAAATAAATGTCTTCCCATCCCATGATAATTTTATTCTAACCAATTGTATCATTGTATTCCAATCATTTAAAGATATCATTATGATAATCAGCAAACACTTGTTTGTTGTCCTCTCGTAATAACTCTGAAGAGAGTATTATTATCCTTAGACAATGACAGTCAAGGAATAAAAAGGATGGAGAGAGACAATATTGAGCACTTTCTCTCCTCTAAATTTATGTTTCGGTTACATCTGTTATTGTACCATTAATGATGGGACAATGAACATCGTAAGTGGAAAACTATTTGTTTACCTATCACTCGTTAATTTTTGGATAAACCTTTCGAATGAGAAATATCAGACGTGCTAAGCGTGTTTGTTCTAAACGCAAGTTATCCTACATAGTTAATTTTCTTGCTTCCAAAAATAACATTTGTAAACCTGCCTTCCTATTCTTGTTCGCTCTTTCTTATGAATCTGTAGCCAATACACCTACTGAAGGGGCAAATATATATATATATATATATATAGAGTTGAGGTTATAAGAGGCAGGAAGATGCTAAGGTCATATATAAGTTGGGTTGTTATATATATACTAAGGTTACATTTATATATATAGAAAATACACATATAGAAAAAATATAAAGGTATATATATATATATATATATATATATATATATATATATATATATATATATATATATATATATATATATATATATATATATATATATATCCAACTCAATTTTTCTTTTTCAACTTTTTTCATTTTTAGAAATTTGTCGGGAAGCTGGTGCGGTGCGGTGCGATCAAAAGGCCCACACCACGCCCCGCACCGTATCGCACCACTAATTATTCTCGTGCTCCGCACCGCACCGCATTTTTATTTTTTCTTCCGCACCGCACCGCACCGCACCGCACCGCACCAAAATGAGCGCACCACGCACCACACCGCACCGCACCCGGTGCGTTGGCCAACCCTAGTGTATGTATATACACACACGGGCTTCTAAAATAAAATTTATTTTTTTGTATTATTTTCTGTGAGCACATTTTTTTACACTGATTAAAAAGTTAGATTTACAATGGTGAGCGACGGATAAAGAAAAGGAAATGGAGCTACTGGAGGATCTAGGGCTATGACATTATTGACAGAATTCCAGAGTGCCTTGATAAGCGAATCAAAGGATTTGGAATTGAATGATGTCACTGCAACATTAAGGAATTGTTTGCAGGCATTGGAAGCAAAAGGAGGAAACCCTAGTACGGAACAAGGAGGCGAGATAAGTGGTATTGTAAATAAGCAACCTATAGATGAGAGAAAGAACAAAACAAACGTAGACAGAGTGGCAAAAAAGAAGGAGGTAGCAAAGACAAAACAAAAGGTGCAGTATGTATTAAGGTATAGGACGGATAGTTCTGAAGAAACGGAAGAAGACATCTTTGAAAGTAGGAGCGATACTAGTAGTGGAAGTAGTGAGAGGAGAAAGACAAAAAAAAGGAACAACTCATGAGGAAATATACAGTTGATGAAAGTTCAGTATCGGATGCAGTATCTGGAGCCGATAGTGAACTTGATAAAGGTGGAAAGTTGAAGATGAAAAGATTGGTAGAGCTCGAAAAATCAGTGATGGAACCCAATATGGCCGTGAATAGGTTGCTGATTATTTTGGCTGGCGAACTGCTAGAAGTGATGCGAACCTACAGTAAAGCAAACATCAAAGCGGTAAAACCACTAAAATACGGTAGAGAAAAGTTGCAGACGTTCGATACCTTCATTGAGGACTTTGAATGTTATGAAAAGAACAATTGGGAGGTGACAAAAACAGATGAGCTGTGGAACTAAAGAACTTTTTGGAAGGTGGGGTATTGAGGATGTATTATAGCATCTATAGATCCAAGGTAAAATATGTTACCATTACAGCAAGGTTGCGGAACTGGTACAAAGAGGAGGACAATGAGGTCATGGACCTACAAAAAGAGTTCTGGAGAATGGAGATTAAAAAGAATGAAAAAATTGCTGAGTTTGCACTACGAATGCAAACAACGTATGAGTCAGTCACAAAAGACGAACAAAGGGATTTGGCAACAGTAAAAAACAATTTGTAAATTACCTACCCAAGAAGGTGGCAAGGAGATTTAAATTACGCATGGGAAATGAAAAGGAAAATTTGAAGGTACGGTGGAAAGACATGGTGAGTTGGGCTCATGAGGAGGATGAGCTTGAGAACCGAACAGAGCCAAAAGCAGAATCTATTCCTATATGGGAGGCAATCTCACAGGAAGATAACCAGGGGAAAACTTATGCAGACCATATCCTGTATGGAAGACTGGCACCACAAAAAAATAGAAGACCAAGGGAGTATGGCAGAAGAAATAGTAGGCCATACACTGGACAAAGACCAAGGTGCCATCATTTTGACAAAGTCGATCACATGAAACGTAATTGTTGGCTGTTTAGAGGATGGTGTTTAAGTTGTGGTAGCAACGAACATAAACTCATGGATTTTGGAATAAGGTTGGGACACGGGTTCCAGCGTAGGAATGAAAACAGGGAGCAAGATCAAGGTGCTCCAAGAGTGGTGGAAAGGATGTTTCCTTTTTGATGAGGTTTGACATTGGGGCAGTCCTGTCCTAGGAAGGAGGACTTCGAAGAATGGAAGAAGAAGAAACCACCAGTTTCGGGAAACGAAACTGCTTCGATATTGGCCGGGACATGACGGAACCAGCCCCAACAGTTGTAAGGCCATAAGGTACCCCGGTTATTTATGGTAGCTGGGTGCTGAATCCTGAAGCAAAGGAGTTTGTAAGTCAAGATGAAGAGGTACCTGGACCACTACCTCAACGAACAAGGAAGAGGCAAAGGATAGCCACCACAGAAATAACATCAGGGATATACCATACAACAGGTAATACAGAGGTGATGGGTCTTGAGAGTATGAAGATAGCATCACTCCTACGGTTTGTGATAAAACTCGATGGTGTAGAGATGATTGCAGCTGTGGATTGGGATCAAAAGGGACAGCAGGTGGAAATAGGAGAAAGGGAACGGGTACCTGGGATGAAAATAACATATGTACCACGGTACAGACAAGCACCGTTGGAATCAAAATTGCCAAGGAAGCAGGGGTCCAAAATTAAAGAAGCTTGGAGCTTGTTGAAACAGTTGGCAGTGATAGGAGCTACGGGCAAAAGGAATGCATCGGTACAGAGGGAGAAATTTGCGGTTGAAACTAAAAGTACACAGACGGAAAACACCAGTATGGTACTTTCACCAATTGACGCAAGCGAACAACGTGACTGGTTTGACGAGGAGGAGGAAAATAGTGATCCGGAAAGTGAGTATGACATTAATTCATTTGTAAAATCAATAGGGTTTCCGGAGAACAGCTATTCATTGGGAATAAGGATCAATGACGAAAGTAGCGGAGAAATAGATCTAGTTATAGATCAGGAAGTGGCTCCAATTGGAAACCGGGAGCTGATCTCTACTAAGAATCAAGATGCAGACTTTAATACATATCAGGAGAAGGAACAAGTGGAGAAACATTTAGAAGGTGCAGAAAAGGTCAATATTACGTTAACTAGCCTGGAAGGTTCTGAATATAGGCCAAGATCTATATATGAAGAGTTGTTGGAAGTAGGTGAGGTGCCAGACGCAATGATGAGTGGTTCTGGTTTTAAACACTAAGAGCAGGGGTCACCAGGACCAGAGAATGTATATACGTTACCAACAACAAGGTCGAGAGGATCAGTGCCAGACCTACCAAACGTCATGACGAAGATCATTGAATATGGAAGGAGGACCGAGGCACGAAGAAGGGCATCAACTCGGCAGATGGAGGAAGACATATGGGTTTATCAATATTTGGTGTTTAGGTACTTTGTTTCTTTTAAAGATTGTGTTACAATCTTGGAGGAGGAGTTGTGTGGAAGCTGGGTAGTAAACCAACTAACTTTCTTTGGAAATTAAGTCACGGATGAAGTTCACGGGTGAAAAATATATTCTACCTTTTCTTGATAATTGTTGGTGAACATACGAATTTTGAAAGTGTACAGCGTGTTTTAAAGTATGGACGTTAAAATCAGTTTTGAGGATCATTCTGAATCCAAATCATTAGGTGAAATAATTACCAAGGTTTCATTGTGGAACTTATTTAAATATTTTGGGTTTCCTTATCGAGTAAGTTTTTTTGGTAAAAGTTTTAAATTAAAAAGTGAATTAAAAGTGACATTTTAAGAAAATATTAGGAAAAGTATGAAAATATTGGATTTTGGTTGACATAACATTTCGGGATTGGTAAGGTTGTGTTGAGAGTGCATAATAGTGTTATAGGAAATATCTTAGAAGCTCAGATGGAAATTTGGTAATTTGGTAAAACGAGGCGAATATTGGGGCATAAAATGGTTAAAATGCAAGGTCGGTTTAGAAATTCGTTTTGTTATTTAAGGTAGATAAATGATGAAAAATTAATCGACGAAATGAGGTATATAGGAAATAGCGTGGATAGTATGAATTTAGTATCTATTTTATTACTATTTATTCTTTTATTATTATTATTATTATGTGTTGTTATTTTTATTATTTTATATAGTTATTTTATTAGATATTATTATGGTTATCAGTAGTAATAGGACAGTTTGACCGCTAGCACCCTTTTCGATATGAAGGAATAGAGAAATAGGTCTGAAACTTGGAATATAATCTATGTATGTGTTAAGCTCGAAACAGGTTAAATTTCAAGTCGGTGTGATGTATATAAGGGGTGGTCACCCCTGAGAGCTTAGCCGCTACGCCCTTGTTACGGCTTGTGAGTGAGTGAAGATTAGGCTTATGGGGCAAGAGGGATCACGTGGAGACCAAACAGACCGAAGGTCTGTTTGGTCGACAGACACAGACCTTTAGGTCTGTGTTTGTCTGTTTGTGTGTTTGTTTGTATTATTTTTATTATTATTATCATTATTACACGAAGAAGTGATCCCGAAGGGATCACTTCTGAGTTGTTTTTAAACCCCTTCAGCGTATCTTCTACTACATTTCCCTTCAATACTATCTTCCTCCTTCGACGTCTCCTTCATAAGCGTCATCTTCTGCGCCTCTACTTCAGCGTCTCCTTCGCCTTCGAGTTCAATTTTTCAAACCGAATGCTCCTTCGAATCCGTCTCAGCCTTTGGTTCGCGTCCTTAGCGCTTGCTTCTACAGGGGGGAGATCCTGCTCCGACTCCGACTCCGACTCCGAATCCGCCCCAGTGCGCCGCAGGGTCCTACTCAGACTCCGACTTTGGCTCCGATTCTGGGAACCCGAAAAAGCAAGTTTGGTTTTCCAGCGCTGTTTCAATATCTTGAGAATTTATTATTATTATTATTATTATTATTATTATTATTATTATTATTATTATTATTATTATTATTATTATTATTATTATTATTATTATTATTATTATTATTATTATTATTAGTTGTAGATTATTATCATTTGTATCCTTGGCATATAATTTCTTTTTTTTTTTGTTTATATTTTTCATATTATTATTATTATTATTATTATTATTTATTATTATTATTAATTATAATTATTATTATTACTATTATTATTGTATTAACATAAAAATAATATTTATTGCCACTTATTTTTAAGAAACATTTTTTATTTATTTTCAATATTATTATTATTATTATTATTATTATTATTATTATTATTATTATTATTATTATTATAAATATGTTTATTATTATTATTATTATTATTTTTATTATTATTATGATTAGTAGAGTTTACATTTATTATTATTATTATTATTATTATTATTACCATTATTATTATTATTATTATTATTTATTATTGTTATATTTATTATTATTATTATTATTATAATATTTATTATTATTTTTTAATATTATTAGTATCATATATATATATGATATATATATATATATATATTATTATATATATTATATATATATGTATATGTATAGAATAGTATGGTTGCTATATATATATATATGGTTATTACATATATATATATATTATAGGTGTATATACATATATATATAAAGTGATACATATATATGTTATATGATATTAGGGCGATAGTATGTATAGTGACATATATATATGTATATATATATATAAAAGAGTTATATATATGGTTGTTGGTTATATATATATATATATATATATATACATAAGTATATATACGATACTAGTTATGTTTTGTCCATGTTGATCTTTTTTTTTTTTAGCCAAAGTTTTGGCTTAATAGAATTGAAAAATGAAAAACAAAAATAATTTAGTTAGTGTTTTCAATGTCATCAGTATGTGCCAAGTTAGGCTGTTCAAGGTCATTTTTGTCATGTTTCTTATATAAGCGTGTGAACAATAAAGGATAATCAAAAGTCACGGAAGTGCATTGTAGAGAGTGGAAGTAGCCCAAAGAATACCCGAAAACTCAAAAAAAACTGGAAAAATCCTATAGTAATTTCGAAATATATATATATATGTTATATACATATATATATATATATATATATATATATAATATATATATATATGCATATATATAGTGTATAATCAAAGCTATATATTATATGGTTGTTGTTAAGCAATATATATATATATATAGTGATATATATATATGAGCAGCAGCAGTCAGCATATATATATACATATATATATATATATATTGTTAAGTTATACATATATTATTATATATACAGTTATATATATATATATAATATATATATATATATATATATTTATATATGATAGATATTTATGCTATTACATATATATATATATATATATGGTATATATATAGAGTGTATGTAGCATATATTATATATATTATACATATTATATATTATTATTATTATTATGTTATTGGTTATTGCATATACATATTATATTATTATTGAGCTGAAATATATATACATATATACAGATATATATGATATGTATATTGCCATACATATACAGTTATTGTATACAATCAGAGGCAATTATGATGGTAAGAGGTCATTGATCTGCTTTTCATATTAATATAAAGAGATGTAAAAAAAAAAAAAAAAATAAAAAAAAAACCCTACAAACTGAGCGAATTTTATTATTTTAATAATAAATAGAAGTCATGTTTTGAATTAATACTAGTGCCATTGTTTTTTGTTTGCAATAATTGTTTTTTTTTCAAAAATAATTAATATCCGAAAAAAAAAAATAAAATGGAAGTTCACTACCGTAAAAATCTTAACAAAAAGGATTTTTATGAAGGTACTTTCGTTCCAAACCATCGTATGGCAATTGTGATGAGAAAAAAAAATTAAAACAAGCTAAAAATTCCTAATGTAAAGTTGAGGTATATATATATGTTATATATATATATATATATATATATATATATATATATATATATATATATATACATGAATGCAGAATATATATATATATAGATACATATATATAAGTAAGTATGTTATATATGGTATATATATATATATATATATACTATATATATATATATATATATGATCTTGAGCACTTCAATATTTTTAGCCTTCAAGTCCAAGGTGAATCATACATCCAAATCAAACCTGATCCTCCGTTTATTTTTTTTGTTTAACATTTGTTTTTTTTTTCTTAAAGTAATTTCGAATATTTTAAAAAAAGAAAGTGAAGCAATTACTGAATTCCAATATAGAATTTAAATTTGCCAGCATCGACACCCGTCAAGCGCCTATTATTAATAAATACATTGCTGGAATTTTGGTCCACGCGCCGGTCCTGAAATGTAAAAGATAAAATTATATTCGTAACCACAATATATGAAAATACATTTTGATCCCAGGCCACAAAGAAACAAAAATACACACGTAAAAAATTATTGCACAACAGGTAATATGATTAGAGTGCATGATTTTAATTTGTTTTCTGGATAAATAAATAGACCTTCCGGATTAAATTTTTTGCTTTTTACTGAAAGAATACCCCCAAGGGTATACCGCACCGATGGTAGGGGTGCTCTTGGCCTTCCGGGGAACTACTGGGTTGGACTATTTCCCCCCAGTAGGTCTCCGGAACCCCCGCTCTTGGTATTTGGGTGTCGCGGGGGTTCCTCCGTTCCCACCCTACGGGGTATGGAAAACGTCCCCTCCTATGTTCTCCGCGGCTCGAGCCCCTAGTGTGCCGTATAGCAAAATTTAATAGAAAGTCTATTTATTTGCACGAGTAACGTATAAAAGGTCCTCTAAAATAGGCCTTCTAATCATACTACTATATTTATTAACAATACTTCCTTATTATTATTATTATTTTTACATTTTCTTATGTGAAATTTTGCCACCCAGGATTCCAAAAATGTATTCTCTTTCGCTGTAGCTATATGATACTTTTTGAGATATATATATATATATATATATATTTTTTTTTTTTTTTTTTTTTTTTTTTTTTTTTACATTTCCAGGATCAGCATTGGCAGCATTCCAATGTATTCCGTTTTACTTTGTAGCATTAATAGTTTTTAAGATACAGAATATATGACGGATAATCGGAATGCTGGCCGATTTTTTATAATCCATGTTATCGAACAAAAAAAAAAAGAATGTTCAAGAATGCCCATGACTACAGAAGTGTTTTTCTTTTCAACACAGTTAATATATAGCAGCAGCAGCAGCATATAGAGCATATATGTAAGATATATATATATATATATATATATTATGTTATATATTATATATATATATATATATATATATATATATATGAATATATATATATATATATATATATATATATATATATATATATATATATATATATATATATATATATATATAATTTTTGGGCATATTATATTTTTTTTCCTTCAAGCCAAGGTGAATCATACATCAAAAGTCAAACCTGATCCTCCGTTTATTTTTTGTTTAACAGTTGTATTTTTTTTCTTAAAGTAATTTCGAGTATTTTAAAAAAGAAAGTGATTTTGTTCATTATTTGATGGTGACTATGAGAATTGATTTTTTTTTTTATAACCATGTTATCGAACAAAACAAAAATGTTCAAGAATGCCCATGACTACAGAAGTGTTTTTTTTAAATAGTTTAATATATATATATATATATATATATATATATATATATATTATGCGTTAAGTTAAGCATAGTATAAGAAGAAAGAGTATATATATATTATAGTTGTTATATATATATATATATATATATATATATATATGTTATTATTATTATTATTGAGCATATACATATATATATTATATAGATTATATATTATATATATATATATTATTATTATATATATATACATATACACATATTTATACATATATTTAGGCTTTATATTCTTCTATTAATAATAATATAAGAATATTATATTATTATTGGTTATTATATATTATTTATATTATTATTATATATTATTATACATATATATATATTATATATATTACATATATATACATATATATATATTTATTATTATTAATATATATATATAGATATAATATAGATAAATATGTATTAAGAGATAAGTTATATATGCTATGCATATATATATATATATATATATATATATATATATATATATATATATTTATATATATTATTATATATATATATTTATATATATATATATATATATTTATATATATATATATAGAAAGATAGAAGTATAAAGATATATATATATATATATATATATATATATATATATATATATATATATATATATATATATATATTGTAGTATATAAAATATAAATATATATATAAATATATATATATATATATATAGTGCAGAGTGGTGCAATCCAAGGACCCATCCCCCACACTACACCGTACGGTTCCGTTAATTTTTCTCCTGCTTTTTGCTCTGTACAGCATTTTTATTTTTTCTACCTCTACATCATACCAGGTTGCTGAAATTTTGAAGCGTACCGCACCACACCGTACTAAAATGAGCATACCTCGCATCCCCCTACACAACATCGCCTCAAAATGAGCGCGCTATGCATCTCACAGCCCCTTATTGCCTCGCACCGCTCTACACAGCACCGCGCCATCATGAGTACACTATGCACCTCCCTACCCCTCACCATATCGTACCACACTGCACTACATTGTACCAAAATGAGCGCACCATGCACCTTCCTGTCCCCTACAACCACAGTCACACTACATAGCACAGCACCAAAATGAGCGCACCATGCACTTCCCTGTCCCTCACAACCACACTGCATAGCACAGCGCCAAAATGAGCACACCATGCACCTCATTGCATCTCATCGCACAGCATTACACAGCACCGTACCAAAATGAGCACACCATGCACCTCACTGCATCTTACCACCTCGCACTGCACTACACAGCACCACTCAACAATGAGTACACTATGCACCTCCCTACCCCTCACCACCTCATACCGCACTGCGCTGTACCCATTGCCTCGATCAACCCTAATATATATGGCAGAGAGAGAGAGCAGCATATATATATATATATATATATATATATATATATATATATATAAGTTGCTAATGTTAGTGCATATATACAGCATATAAGGGTGTGGCATATATATATGAGGTATATATAAAGATACATATAGTTATATATGTGGTTACATATGTTAGTTGGTTGTATATATGTTATTATTATGGTATATATTATTATTGTATATATGCTATTATTATATATATATATATAATATGTTATTAGTTAGATATATATATATATATATATATATATATATATATATATATATATATATATATATGTTATATATACATAAAAATAACGTTCTTATATTATTTTTCAACTTGCATTTTTTTCAATCTCCAACACTGTCAGTTATTAATCGAATATCAGTATTCTTCTTATTAATTATTACTATTATTATTACTTTATTATTATTATTATTATAATATTATTATTATTATTATTTATTATTTATTACATTATTAGTATTATTAAAGAGTCATATTATTTTCATTATTATTATTATTTTTAGTATTATTTTCCTAAATATTATAAAGATATTATTATAATTATTATTATTATTTTTATTATTATTATTATTATTATTATTATTATTATTATTATTATTATTATTATTATTATTATTATTATTATTATTATTATTATTATTATTATTATTATTATTATTATTATTATTATTATTATTATTATTAAACAGCCAATTGGTGTAGGTGTAAAAGCTGGAAATTTAGAGAGATGGTTTCAGAGTTGGATTTTTAGAAAGAGATGGTGATGGAGTCTGTAGAATAGACATAAGCTTAGGAGTTGGGGTTGGTGCAGTGTTATGCAGCTCAAAACAGATTTAATAAACATTCGAATAACAACAATATTGGAGTCTTTATATATGTAATTGAGACCGTAGAGCTTGAATATGATGGTTATAATATCATGGAAGTATCAGGAGACCCATAAAAAAGAGGGGATGAACCCCTTAAAAAAAAAGTAAATATTTGAATAATAATACAATATTAGTGTTAAAAAAAGGTTTATAAGAATGTAGAGTTCGAATATGAATGTTTGAGACTTCCTAAAGAGAGGTGGGAGGGGGTTGTGTCAACAGGACCCCGCGCCAGTGCGTGAGCGCGCCGGTGCGTGAGCGCGTCAGCAGGCGCTCATGCCAGTGCATTCCGTCGCGAAACAGTTATTTTTGTTATACATTTATTTTTACTGTTATACATTTATTTTTTATTTATTTTTTTGTAATTTTTCTTTTTCATTTTATTTTTTTATTTACAGCATTTTTCATAGTTATGTAGGCGGAAAAAATAAAAGGGGAATAAAAAAATTAAAATAAAATACATTTTTATTCAGAAAATTCACATATGACTATAAGACTTCAACATAGTGAAAAACATACAAACTTGTAATTGATATATATATATATATATATATATATATATTATATATGAGTGTATATATATATAGTATAGGTGCATGTTATTATTATATATATATATGTTATATATATATATATATATATATCTTAGTATATATATATATATATTAAAAAGTCAGCATATAAATATATATATATAGCAGCATAGTTACCTAGATAGCAGCAGTATATATATATATATATATATATATATATATGTTATATATATATAGGTTATATTATGTTATATATATGTAAGTATATATATATATATATATATGTATATTATTTCACAAAGATTTCCTTGAAAACATCATTAAGTAGATGTTACTAACAAACTATTTAAATGCAAATACTTAAAATCAAACTTTGATATGATTTTATTTAGGGGGGTCTTCTTCAGCAGATGGTGTAAAAAATAATATAAAATCCACATTACTCAGGCACTATAGGTTGTATTGGGTGATGTAGTTGAAGAATCCGTTGAATGCCATTGTTTCGGAGGAAATGATGAAATCGAGGACTATTAAGTAAACCATTGATAGCCAGAGTGTGACAAACATTATGGGGCTTAAGTTTGAAGTAATAAAAGCCAATGGCCGTTGGCTCTGGATCGCACAGACGTATTTACGATTAAAGCTTCATTCTCCTCCAGAATTACAGAAGATATTTCGTCTATGGCACGAATACCCCTTAACTTTTTCTCATCTTTGAAAAAATAATGTAACTCTTGCTCGTTCATTTTTTTTTTCAGTAACTAAGCAAGATGTTCCTAAGCCTAGCAATCTCAATGAACTGTTGATAATCAAGATATATCACAACTGATATAGCTTTAGTTAATGGGTTTTCAAACTGCAACTTTAAGTCTAGAGTTCCTGTCTTCACGATATTCAAATAGTTAGAACCTACAGGAGCTTGATCAGCTGTAAGATTGTACGCATATAAATTACAATTCTTCGCATAGGATTGACTATCTATACCAGTCCCTGTATCAAAGCCTGAGGAGCTATTTCTAAATAATTCATAAAAGGGCCTCGACACTAGTGTAAGGCCGTCCTCCCTCGTTTCCAGTTTAAAGGGAAGTCCGAATGAGCAACCATTAACATAAAGACCTACTTCCTGAAGTCCATGAGGTTTAAAAATGAAAGGGTTTTCAGTATACTGACCGACAACAGCAGTATGAGACACGAGACCTAGTATAACACTTTGTGGAAGAACACCTGTGATTATATTGTCAAGATTTATGGTCGCGAGTCCTGCTGCAAAATTAAAGATTTTAGTTTCAATTCGTCGAATTGGATATTTTGCAGTATCAATCAAAAGAGTTTTTTCTATCTCCATATGTCGGGCTGATGATAATTTTACTTTTCGAACATAAAGAAATGTTTCAAGAATTTGAAACACTGGAGTAGGGACTGTAGTTGTTGCGGCTGCTTTACTTTTTACATTGAGAGCGAATTGGGGTGTTGACCGTGTTAATCGTATTCTGGTATCGACAGATGGTAGAATAAGTCTTTCTTGCGAGAATATATCACCATTGATTCTTCCATAATAACTGAGTGGTTTACTTTTATTGTTTGTATAAAGGTCTGATATTTTACTGTCATCATCCACATTGTAGTACCCACAAGCTTGTAATGTTGATGATTTAGCATCTAGAGAAAAATTAAGCAAGGTCTCTATATAACTTCTATAGGGATAACTCGCCACAGATGCACCTAGGGATGTTTCATTTAAAAATACTTCGATTTGACTAAAAGCTGAATATAAAAAGTTAGAGGTTGGAAACACAGAGTGCGCATCATCACTGAGATCTGCTCCATCTTCATTAACTAATTTAATTTTCAAATATAAAAACACACCAGCAGGGTCTAAGTATTGATCAGAAGCACCAGGGATATTGAATTCAAGAGGCACATCTGTATTTGTAATAGCATGAACTGGATTGACGCAAATAAAATTACTATCCTGAACAGACACTTGAGTAGCAGGGTGACTGAAAAAATCTAATTCACTCCTACAACAACAAGGACTTGAATGATGAAGGAGGTGCATCTTACCGATTGCAACGTTAAACACTTAATGATCATATTTTACAATTACACATATATTATATATATATTTATATAAATTCATAAATATTATATAATATATATATTATTATATATATATATTATATATATATATATAGTATTATATATAATATATAAGAATAAATAAATAATAACTAATAAATAATAATATAAATATATAATAATAATAAAATAATAATTTATAATAAATAATAATAATAATATATATATATATATATAATAATATTATATATATATAATATATTATATAATATATATATATTATATATATATATATATATTACATAGCAAAGATATCTTTTATTTTTCTTTTGCAAATTTTACGCTTTTTAAAACTCTTCCTGTTTTTCTTTTTTTTATTAACACGTTTCTTAACTCTTTGTTTTTGTTTTTTTTCTTTAGCTTTTTACATTTTTTCCTTATCTTAGAATTATCCTTATTATTGACACGTCTTCTTTTCGTTTTTCTACCTCTCCCACCCCCTGTGAGTCGTTTGCGCACTTTGCGTTTTACAGTGTCAAATATATCATCCGATGTGTCTGCTATTCTTCGTTTAACAGCTGTCCTAGGTTCAACCCCTGTCATGATGTCCTGAATAGTATCTATCCCCATTCTTACTGCTTTTTTGGCTATATATTTACTACCTGATTTAAGTAAAGGGACAGCTCGACGAAACAATGAAGCGAAGACTCCTCCTAAACCGTACCCCCTCTGCATTCTTGAACCTTTAAAGACTCTTTCTCTCTCCATCCTTATTATTATTACCTAGCGGAGCTTTCGTCTTATATGCACTTTACACATAGCAGTACCAATGGCAAATGGGTATGGTTTCCCCTCAACATCTCTTATATACAATCTTATAGTTCTAAAAGGAGCATTATTCAATGGTATATAATGTACACTGGGAAAACTTATAATTCTCGTATCTTTAGGAAAATGTACAGCTCTAAGCAACTGAGTTTTAGTACTGCCCACATACTGAGATTCAACAATATCGCTGTAAACATATGCTACACCTGGATCTTGAAACATCTTAGAAGGCATGCATACAAAATGTAACGAACGCTCGGTGTCAATTTTTGACACATACTCTTCCATCGATGGTATATAGCGTAGTAGGTCCTTTATAGATGTTTTGATATCATTATCTCGTAATATTGTGGCTTCGCGATCGTAATTACATTTACGAAACCATTCAGAGGGATGGAAAATAAATAAACTTCTATCTTTCAAATTCACATGAGCTTGAGATCTTAAACTGATTAATGCATTATCCTCGTTAAGGGGTTTATTAACTAGAAAAACTAAATCTTTACATAATTGACTTGTTTCAAATTTTTTGTTTAAATCCACGAACACATCAGTAACCGATTTATAAAGACCACGATTTATATAATATTTTTCGTAGAAATATTCTTTTTCTTCATGTTTAACAATGGTCATATTAGCATTATTTTTAATACATTTTTAACGTGATCTACGTTTCTAAATATTATAAACGCTGAATGGGTCTCTGGTATATTCTCAACATCAGCATCTATTATCATCTCGCATAAACCTGCTTCATACACTTCTCGTTCTAGTTTTACAGGATTCAATAATTAGGTTGTATAGTCTGATATTTTATTAGAGGGATACAGATCCATTGATGCCGATGAATGCAGCGTTAGATAGAGATGATCTTCGCTCTCCATGATCATAAACTCAACTAGTCACTGTTTCTTAATTTCACTTGCCTTTATATAACTATTAAACTTCATAGGGTAGCCTACCCATTTGACAAGATACTGTTTCTTTTTACCTTTACCTTTAGAACCTAATATTTTTTCTATTTTATACTTATGATTCTCGGGATCGAATCGTATTTTCTGTATTTCTTGTTTATAGACTCCTCCTTTTATTTTTTCACCCTCTAAATCTTTAACATAGTATAATTTTAAACCATCTTTAGGGAATTCTCTAATGGCATCTACTTTAAAGACTTCCTTTGACCATCCCTGTTCATACCCTTTTCTGAAATTTTCACCCAATCTCGACACTCTAACATAATCTCCAACTTTAACACCTGTACTATCTTTTATTTTACGATCTGTGTTAGTATGTACCGATCGCTTCGTCTTCATCATTTCCAGTGGCGTCTTCTTAATTGTACGATGGTAGCCTCTATTATAAGAGTAAGCTAGATCTTGTAGTATATCTATATATTTAAATGTGTTCATTTTCGTGAAATATCTATGCATTCTTTCTTTTATAGTTCTTTGTACTCTTTCAACTATGGCAGCTTTATTAATAGAGAATGTATTATAGTACCCTATACCGTACTCTGTAACTATTTCTTGAAACTCTTTACCTAAAAATTCTTTACCTCTATCTGTCCACAGTAAATGAGGATTGCGGCCTTCTTTATTTATAATTTCTCTTACGGCTGATGCAACTGTTTTTGACTTTTTATCTTTTAATGCCTTTAACCAAAGGTATCGCGAGTTATCATCTATTACGAAAAGAATATATTGATAGTCCCATTAAACTTAGTATCTTTATTCTACTCGATAAATCTAATTGCCATACATTATCTAAATAAGGGGCTATGGTTTTTCGTGTTGGAAATTTTTTTCTTATAAGCTTATGTAACGTAAATGCATCTTCTCCTTCTAAATATTTTTTCAGTTCTTTTTTATTAAGTTGAGGAAACTTTGATGCAAACCTTGAAAACCCTCCGTAACTATGAGGCTGTTTCACATCGAAGTAATATTTATCAACCACATCCTTAGCCTCCATTATTAACACTGACATATAAAAATAAAAAACCACACATATATATATATATATATATATATATAATATATATATATAATATATATTACTATATATTATTAATATATATATATATATATATATATTTTATATAATAATATTATATATATATATATTATATATATAATATATAGATATATATAATATAATATATATAAATATATATATATATATATATATATATATATATATATATATATATATATATATATATATAACACAGGAAAAAGAAACAATCATAAGAAAAAACAATTTTAATATACATCTTACATAATATGTTTTTAAAACAGATACACATAATAAAAAAAATTACATTTGTATAATTATATAAAAAAAAATATTTAACAAGATTGAGGTTGCTTATTAACATTTAACATACATTGTGAGCATTCAATGTATTGTTCTAAACTTTCAAGACCTTCTGTCGTGATATAAGTATAAATATCTCTTGCGGATATTTTCAAAGATTGTTCTTTATATCCGGACGATTTCATCTCCTTTTCGTAAAGGAAGGTGAATTTTTCAAGGTTGAGAACGTCGATAACAGCTGCATCCTGTGATTCGAACATATTGTGCTCATCATACATTGTATAGAGTATACCATGCGAGAGGTTAATAAGCTCATCCAGTAAATCCACTTCGATCAAACGTTTAGATATTTCTTCGTGCATCTTGATAAACGCTGTAATATTTTCTTTACCACTTACACAAACACCAAATGAGGTGGGACGGAATATTCCAGTTGAATTAGGTCTCCACCAGCTACGTAAATCAATGGCTTTAATATTGTTGTGTAGTGAAAAAACAAGAGTTAATCTTTTTGAGTCATCTTCGTTACCTCCATTGATGGCAACACCCTACGAATTTGTTACAGATGAAGAAATGTACTTTTCATTTATCCAAGTATTAACTTCATCAAATACACGACTTAATTCTTCGCAGGAGAGGAATAATGGTCTGTTATGGGTGTAAGATGAATCGGAACAGGCAAAGTAACGTTCTCCATTTGTCTTGCGACGGAAAGTTAAGTTAAGAATATCTTTTGGATGAGATATCTTCCAGGTCACAATATCGTTTACAAATTTATTATTCACAAGAGAAACCATGTTTATAGTTTAAAGTCAGACGTTCAACTAATGGTGATCTTCATCTGTCGCTCTTTTAAGAAGAATGTAATCCTCTCTCTCTCACAATAACGAAAGATGATGTAACAAACCGGTTTATACACAGCTAGCCCTAAAACGGTAACCTCAACAAGAATGAGGGGGCGTGGCTTATAACTATTGCGTAATGTTATGTTTTTTCTTAACCCTAATAGGTTTCATTTGTAATATAGCCTTAGGCCTACATTTTTAACCATTCTCGACTTACACTTATCTTTTTTCGTAATTTCTTTGCACTAGGGTAAGGTTGTTTGTTATTTCGTTTTCTGAATAACCCTAAAGATGAAGGTGTTGATATCACACCAGGTGAAGAGCCTGAGGCTATAGCCTTAGGTGTAGAATACACGTTTTCCACATCAGCCAAGCGATCCATATTTAATATTAAACCTTTTGGAAAATTAATAGTTCTTAATTTCTGATTTATTATATTCCATCCTATAACAGGATTTCTTTTCCAATTGCGAACAAGATCCGAAACCAAATCCACAATATTTAATCCTATAATGGGACTGCCATCTATCACAATTTGACCTGTAGTGTCTCAATTAATTTGTCCTTTTAATGTATTATATAAAGCTAAGCCTTTATTTTTTATTGTAGGAGGCAGACTGGTTTCTAAAATGTTTTTAAAATCCTTATTACCTTCTGTTTCTTCATGCTCATTCATAGAACTTGATGTATTATTATTGATATTTTTTTCTTTCAATTCTAATAATTTTTGTAATACCTCTTCATATTTAACTCTTTTATCATGAATGTTCATATGTGAATTTAAAATTTGACCGAGTTCATTTTCGATACTTGACATTTGCTGTAGTTTAGGATCATATAAAGCAGTAGGTTGAGTCTGTTGTTGTTGTTGTTCTCGGTGTTGTTGTTGTTGTTGCTGTTGTTGTTGATGGTTGCTGATATGTATTATTATTATTATTCATTTTTTCATAATCAGAGAAGGGTATAATGGCAACTTTCTTCATTATTATTATTATTATTAGTTTTGATCACCCAACAATCTGGATGGAACAGGATCTACACTAGAAAATAATAAGGGTAGGAATACACCGCTTCCTTTCAGCAGTAATTTCTTTTTTTTAACAAAATTCTTCTTTTTAATTTTACGAGTAAGTTTTCTAATGATGTTACTATGTCTACGTAGCTTTTGCTTCTGGTGTTCTTTTATGGGCACATTATTATTTATAAGGTTAAGACACACTTCGCATATACATCGAAGCGAAGGCTGAATTTTGTGATGTTGGCTTTTTCAGCTTTACTAAGTCTAATTTAAATTTAATGGTCGTAAATATTGTTTTCACTAAACTTCTCCATTTTATTCGGGAATGTAAACCAGTTTCAGTTTCTGTAGGTAGGATGTTTGTTCGTAACAATACTCTATGTGTGTTCTTAGGATGAAGATCACATACTAAATAACCATGAGGTACAGAGTAACTTCTTATATACCTTTAAAAACTCTTCTTCGTTTGAATTCGGAAACATTTGGGTAGCTAATACATTAATTTGACTTACATCTCTTCTTTGACCAAACAATATTAAATATTGAGTATTTAAAGATACATCTCTCATATACTTATTCTGATGAAAAATGTTCTGAGTTATAAAAAACACCGTGACGTTTAAATGATGAGAGTAAACAGTGAAAGTTTCAGCTATATCTTTATTCAGTTTATGCATCAGATCATCAAGTATTATAACTTTATGACCTGGAATATTTTCCAAGTTTAACATCATATTACAACCTCCTCAAACTGTAATATATCTTTATACTCATTAAATTTTTCTTGATAAACATTATAACACCAGATAATTTTAGCAGGGCATTGTTCGAATAGGTCAGGGTATTTTAAAAATTTTAACAACGCAAACCTTACCCGACCCTGTAGGACCACAAACGAGAGATGTACATGGAGATCGGAACATGAATTTTTGTAACATGTGCATCTTGATGTTACCTGTACGCTAATGAAACAAAACATTAACACATACAGCTCTATATACATATACACACCTGTTAGGGGTGGGGTTTGTCAGGGTTGTGCAATATTTTTTCACAAGGGTATATTTAAATGGGAGTTGAGGGAGGTTAGGTTAGTTATAGATTGGGTACCAGCTTGTGAGCATCTAAGTGAATATTAATAGGTGTGTACGGATGATATGAATAATAATAATAATAATAATAATAATAATAATAATAATAATAATAATAATAATAATAATAATAATAATAATAATAATAATAATAATAATAATAATAATAATAATAATAATAATAATAATAATTTTTTTTCCTATTACAGAACTTGTGCATTCGAAAACGGAAAAATGTCGATCCTTCAAGCTTTCGGTACAAACAGAATGCAGAACTTGATGAAAATGCTAGCTGTAAGTTTTATGTTTTTTTTTTTTAATTTTAATTTTTATTATACAAAAAGTTAATTTTCATCATGCAAAAGTACTAATGTTAATTTACAAACTTTAATTTTACCATTGAAGGTTAATTTTAATTTTTAAATTTTAATTTTTAAATTTTATTATAAAAGATTTTTTTTTTTTTTTTTTTTTTTTTATTATATTATTTATTTTGTATTATTACAGTTCCGTCCCTTCTGCTATATCAATGGTAGCAACGGAGATGGAGGACATGACTCAAATGATGGAACTAATGATAGAAAGATCGATACTGATAGCCAAGATGAACAACAACAACAACAACAACAACAATCTCAAAATGAAAGCTCTGTAGATGGCAGTAAAGGGAAAACAATTGCTGGTCGTAAGAAGAAGCAAGCAAAACGACGATTGACTGCACCTAGATCTTCTGATATCAATATGACCAATGCTCAACGTGAAGAATCCGTAGCGAACAGTAAAGGAGAAACTGTTGCTGGTCGTAAGAAGAAGCAACCTAAACGAAGAATGAATGTTACTAGATCCTCTCACATCAATATGGTCGAAACTGAACGACGTAATGAAAAGTTTCGAGAACTTGTGGAGAATGACCAATGGAGTCCTGATGCTGCGGCAACTGGTTCTAGACGTTCTTTATCTTCCTCATCGAGGCTCCGATCGTCAGTTACGAGACCAATTGAGTCATCTTCCTCTTCCTCGAATCCCGCCTCTAATGATGAGACTGGAATAGCTGGATCTGATGATACAACTCCGGAGGAAACTACGCAAGACGTGCATGCAGATGGCTCTCCTAGAGGGGTAGGTGTTTATTATTATTATTATTATTATATTTTTATTATTTTTATTTATTTATTTTATTATTTTTTATTAGTATTATTATTATTATTATTATTATTATTATTATTATTATTATTATTATTATTATTATTATTATTATTATTATTATTATTATTATTATTATTATTATTATTATTATTATTATTATTATTATTATTATAATTATTATTTTTCATCTTTTTAAATTTATTGTGATTATATATTATTTTAGTTATGAATTAATTCATTCTTTTATATATTTATTTTTTTCAGATTTAGTATTAACGATATTCTTCTTCTTCTTCTTCTTCTTCTTCTTCTTCTTCTTCTTCTTTTTCTTCTTGCTTCATCTACCTCTTATTCCTTCTTTCTTCTTCTTTCTTCTTCTTCTTTTCTACCTTTCTTCTTTCTTCTTCTTCTTCTCTTCTTCTTCTTCTTCTTCTTCTTCTTTCTTCTTCTTCTCTTCTTCCCTTTCTTCTTCTTCTTCTTCTTCTTCTTCGTCTTCTTTCTTCTTCTTCTTCCTCTTCTTCTTCTTCTTCTTTCTTCTTCTTCTTCTTTTTTTCTTCTTCTTCTTCTTCTTCTTCTTCTTCTTCTTCTTCTTCTTCTTCTTCTTCTTCTCTTTATTACTCTTTGTCTTATACTTCAAGAGATTCTTCTTCTTTTCTTCTTCATCTTTTCTTCTTCATCTTTTCTTCTTCATCTTTTCTTCTTCTTCTTCATCTTTTCTTCTTCTTCTTCATCTTTTCTTCTTTCTTCTTCTTCTTCTTCTTCTTCTTTCTTTCTCTTTCTACTTCTTCTTATTCTTCTTCTTCTTTCTTCTCTTGCTTCTTCTTCTTCTTCTTCTTCTTCTTCTTCTCTCTTATTCTCCTCTCTTCCTTCTTCTTCTCTACTAACCACCATAATGACATAAGGTTTGATGGTCGCCGTATTCAAATATTCTCTGAAGTCGTTAGCTGTTATTTTCGGCTAGTAATGAAATTGAATTTCTTGGTGTTAAAATAGAAACAATCGAATATAAAATTGAACTTAATAAATGTCTATCGTCCACCGTCCTCACCAATCAGTAATAGATGTAGCTTTGTTTAAAGAATTGAGCAGAGTCTCAGATGAAGGATTCACAATAATTGTAGGAGACTTTAACTGCCCAATATCGACTATAATTTACTTGATGCAGATCTGGAAGGAAAAGCGTTTACTAAAATTCTTAGGAGACCAATTTCCTTTTTCAAATAATTGATTGCCCATACGAGGGAAACAATATTTTAGACCTATAATAGTGAGTCACTGAACTGTGTAAGAAGTTTTGCGTTATCGAACCATTTGGTAAAAGTATCATAACATGATTTAATTTACCATTAATATTAAAAACAAAATACACAACAATTACTTGAAATTTCCCGATTTTAAGAACGCCAATTTTAATGGCTTAAAGAAACAGTCTTATCTGTCTCATGATTGGAATGAGCTTAACAGGAAATGCAAATGTTAATGTGGGATGTTTCTACAAAATATTAAAGACAAAGAAAAGATTTTGTTCCGTATAAATGAAGCTAACTTTACAAAATTCAAAGCCAAGATGGTTTCATCATAATTATTTTGTATAACAATTTTGATGTCCACCACTTAGAGGGTATTTCTAACGTTCTAAGCAGGTGACCTCATCGATCACACTATCGCCTATTTGGTAATAACAGTTTTGATGTTTACTTCTTGAGGGTTATTTCTAACGTTCTAAGCAGTTCCTCATCGATCATACTATCGTCTTATATTTGTAATAACAGTTTTGACGTTCACACTTAGAGGGTTATTTCTAACATTCTAAGCCGGTGACATCATCGATCACCACTACAATAATATCTTGTAATAACAGTTTTGGGTGTTCACCGTTTAGAGGTTAATTATAACGTTCTAAGCCGGTGAACTCATCTTCCCCTCAGACTAGCCTTGAGTGGACTGTAAAGTCTTTGCTAGTCGGTGTTCTGTAGTTCATGTAGTTTGTAGTTATTATTGTTATATATATATATATATATATATATATATATTATATAATATATATATATATTATATATATATTATATAATATATATATATATATATATATATATATGATATATATATAATTTATATTTTTTTAATATATTATAAATTTTTATTATCTATATATATATATTATATATATATTATATATTATATATACTTTACACATAAGGGGGCTATTTACTTATCATATGTTCTTTTTTTTGACAGAAAAAGCGCAAGAATGAAGATTTCACTGCAGACTTTATCGATATGAAAAGGGTTGGGTATGGGAAAAAGTCCGGTATACTCGATGTGCACCGGTATCGCATCCGTGTGGATGAGTCCCGGGTATTTAATAGGGGTTTAGACTTAAGTGATGCGTTTAACAGAATAGTCTTGGATATAATTAGGCATCTAAGAGATGAGATTAATTATAGGAAATATGCGGCTCGTTTTACGTTCACTTTTAATGATGGAGCCCGAAACCAGTTCATTGTAGTCATCCCCTTCAGGGAAATAAGTGATGACGATATAGTATCTCATTTATGCAATAGACTCGAAACAGCTTTCCAATCTGGGGATCAATATACGTTTTCAGATTTTATCATCGAAGTAAAGATTGTTCATAACCCATCAGGTAATGGAATAATTATTCCTACAGGTGCAAAGTTCGAGGGAGTCGATGGATTGAGTACAACTCATTTATTTAGAACAGAACATCCAAGAATAAATAAAAAGACAAAAACTATTAAAATTCATGATGCAGTAGGTTGTGGTTTTAAAGCAATAGCTATGGGTCAAATGTATAAAGAAGGTAAAGAGCATAAAAATATCAAATCTAATGCTTTGATAAAGGAGGGAAAGAATATTGCTGACCGATGTGGTTTGCTATATGCTGATCCCCTAAGTTCTGAAAAATTTGAGGTAATAGAGAGAATATTAAAATGTAGGATCTTTGTGTATAGTAATGAGGGGGAAAGAGGATTCAGTGTGGTGCATAGACCTAGTGAAGATGACCGAGAAAAACCATTATATGTTTTAGGCTTCGATAGAGTTGCTGAACATTATTTCTATGTACCAGAGGGTGTAATACCCTTAACATTACAAGGTCTTAAACGTAATAATATCAGAGGTGATATTTTTTGTTCTAAATGTTACATCTTTGTAGATAATATCATACATCCTAATGACAAGGAATGTCTGTATTATAATTGTAAACAATGTTTGAAGTATGATTGTCCCGGTAAACTGCTTGATGGGGAACAATTAAAGTATTGTGATAAATGTAATCGCAACTTTTACAATGCCAATTGTTTAGAAAACCATAAGAAATTGTGTAGTAAAATCTATATTTGTCCAAAGTGCAATACATTAGTAATACCCGATAAACGAATTCGAAATCAGCATGAATGTGAAACATCATATTGCATTGTTTGTTATGAAACTTATAAGCCATCTGACGGTAGTCACGAATGTTATATGAAACCCATAGTGATTAAAGAACCAAAAGAAGGTGAAGAACCAAAAAATACTCATACATTTTATTATGACATAGAAACATACCAACACAACCACCAGATTAACCCTGACACCAATAACGAAGTAATAGATATGGTTCCATACCTTCTTGTAAGTACAGTTGTATGCTATAAATGTAGTGATAAAGAACTAGGGAATGAACAGTGGGCGAGCTGCAAAACGAAACGAACTGAAATTTTCAAAATCAATTTAAATGCGGAAGGTATCTATGAGAAATGTCCTGTTGATCAATTCATCACATATCTTGCTTCTTTTGCTAAAACACAGGACGCTAATGTAGTTGTAGCTGCTCATAATGGTGGGCGATTTGATACCCAATTCGTGTATAATAGATTGTTGTTGAGATCCGAAGGTGATGCCGTTAAAGGTAATCCTATTAAAAGAGGCACAAATATCATAGCAATGACATCATTTAATAACATTATGTTTAAAGATACACTTAACTACATGCCTTGTGCGTTAAAAGCACTACCAAAATGTATGGGTTTAGAGGGTAATCTGGAAAAGGGATTCTTTCCATATAAGTTTCTCACTCTCCCTAATCTAGATTATGTAGGTCCTATTCCTTCTCAAGATATGTTTGAAGTAGACCGAATGAATGATGCCGAAAAAAATGAGTTTAATGAATGGTATGAATCGTTTGCTAATAGGGAGTATGATATTAAAAATGAATGTATTAAATACTGTGTTCAAGATGTAGATATCTTGCGGAAAAGTTTCGAAGCTTTCCGTAACATGTTTCGAGATATGTTTAAGATTGATTGTTTAGTTGATTGTGGTACTATTGCTTCTTTATGCTTTAGAATTTTTAAAACCAAATTTTTGAAAGAGAATACAATAGCCCATCTGGGCCGCGGCGAGCAGAAAAATTATTCTTATGAGGGGATCAAATGGCTAGAGTTTATGGAACATTATACAGGGCAAAGTATAACTCATGCTCGCAATGGTGGAGAAAGAAGCTTTAAACTGATGAATAAAGCCGCATTCCTTGATGGGTATGCTGAAGTTCCAGTTTCAAAATATACACCTATTAACGATGCTGATTTTATCCAACTCAGAAATCTAGTTGTAGATGAAACTTTAAAGCAAGGAATGACCTAGAATGGAAAGCTATGGATACTGCAGCTGAGGATGCTGGTACAGGATCTGTTGAGAAGAAACGAATAGTATATCTATTCCATGGCTGTGCATGGCATGGCCATCAGGGTTGTGAAAAGGGAAAGGCACGGCATGATGAAGCAACTGCTCTAGATATGTACACGCTAACTATGTCACAGGAGAAAGCCTATAAAGATAGTGGATTCGAGGTGGTGAGGATATGGGAGTGTGAATGGGAAACAATGAAAAAAGAATGCAAAGTACGTTTCGTGATCCCCAATGGTAATGATGATGATAATGAGGAAGAAGAAGGTTTGGGACATTATGTTAATAGAATCGCAAATGATGTAGCGCATGGTAAACTTTGAGTTGGTGAGGCTCTATATGGAGGAAGAACAGAACCCTTTGTCTACTATTATCCTCCTACAGACAGGAAAACAAAAATTAACTACTTGGATTTTACATCCTTATATTCATGGGTTCAGAAAACTCAAGCCATCCCTAGCGGCTTACCCACAAAATTAGTAGGGGACCAACTTCCATCTATTGAAGAATTTAGTAGAGAAGTGAACAAAAAGTATTTTGGGTTAGCTAATGTCTGGGTTCTTCCACCAAATAATCTCTATATGCCTGTTTTGCCAGGAAGATATGACGAAAGACTCGTGTTCACGTTATGTAGGACATGTGCAGATACGAAACAGGAAACAATATGTAAACACACTGCTCGACAACGCGAGTTCCGTGGCGTTTATACTACTCCTGAATTAGAATTAGCATTAAAGAAAGGCTACAAAATCACAAAACTTAACGAGATATGGATATTTACACCTAAGATAGGAATGTTCACCGAGTATATAAAAGAATTCCTGAAGATAAAGACCGAGGCATCAGGTTTACCTGCTGGCATAGATGGCTTCGATAGTCCTATGTTCAATCAATTCATTGAAGACTTTGAAAGAATCGAAGGAGTGAAACTCGACCGTGAAAAGATAGCGAAGAATGCAGGGCTTCGATTCATCGCAAAACTATGTCTTAATTCTCTTTGGGGAAAATTCGCGGAACGGGCTCATCACTGTGAAGATATAATCTGTGAAACTGACGCTGAGGTATGGAAGTTGTTTGGAAGAACAGATGTAGAAATAAAGGACGTCTCTTGCATAGGTAAGAGGTATATTGTTTCTTTGAAGTATACCGCTCTTGCAGAGCAAACAACCAGAAGCACAAATATAGCTATAGCTGCTTTCACTACAACTCATGCTAGGGTAAAACTATATAATCTTCTTGAGGAGTTAGGACAACGAGTCTTATACTGTGACACAGATAGCTGTGTCTTTGTAACAGGGGAGGGAGAAAATGATCCAGCTGTAGGGAAATTTTTGGGAGATTTAACTGATGAAATATTACAAGGGAATAGTGCTGATGCATTTGTATGTACAGGTCCTAAATCTTACGCTGTACGAATTATAAAAGAGGATGGGTCCATAGATTACATAATAAAGGCAAAAGGGTTAACACTAAATAAAACAACAGGTGAGATAATTAACTTTAACACTATGCTGAAACTAGTCATAAATAACATGGATGATAATGAGAATGATAATGAGAATGAACGAATGCTTGATGATGATGAAGAGCATTATTATTATTCTAAACTTAGAGAGGGTAGAGATATCACAGCAATAATAGCCGAGGAAATGAAAACAAGAAACGGTACAGAGAGTTTGCATGGTAACGCATATCATAAGGACGAAACAACAAATCCTCATATTGAAATTAAAGGTAAAGATATGGCATTTAAAGCTCCTACGACAAGATTTAAAGCCGATAAAAAAGGTAAAATGATAATCGGAAAAGGTCTAAAGATATTGAGGATGACTTGTAATAAGAGAGCTGCTTAAAAAAAAACCGACGTTAACCCCTATGGCTTCAGAGGAATCCTCTTTCCCCTTATAGGTCGTTAAACAAAAAATATAAAAAAAAAAAAAAAATAACTTTTCTAAATAAAAATGTAATATATATATATATATATATATATTTATATATATATATATATATATATAATATATATATATATAGATATATATATATATATATATATATATATATATAATATATAATATAATATATATATATATATATATAGTATATATATATATATATATATATATATATATGTATATTAGATATATACTATATATTTATAAATATATATATATATTAATATATAATATATATATATACTATATACTATATATATATTATAGATAATTTATTTAATTTATTTTTTCTGTGCATATGTTTTTTATGATATTTTTAATAAATGTTTAAACAAAATTCTTTTTTCTTTCAAACCTTTTTATTATAATAATAATAATAATAATAATAATAATAATAATAATAATAATAATAATAATAATAATAATAATAATAATAATAATATATAATAACCATATAATAATAATAATAGTAACAATAATTTTAATAATAATAATAATAATAATAATAATAATAATAATAATAATAATAATAATAATAATAATAATAATAATAATAATAATAATAATAATAATAATAATAATAAAACTCCTGAAGATGCATTGGAAAACCAAACTTGCTTTTTCGGGTTCCCAGAATCGGAGCCAAAGTCGGAGTCTGAGTAGGACCCTGCGGCGCACTGGGGCGGATTCGGAGTCGGAGTCGGAGTCGGAGCAGGATCTCCCCCCTGTAGAAGCAAGCGCTAAGGACGCGAACCAAAGGCTGAGACGGATTCGAAGGAGCATTCGGTTTGGAAAATTGAACTCGAAGGCGAAGGAGACGCTGAAGTAGAGGCGCAGAAGATGACGCTTATGAAGGAGACGCCGAAGGAGGAAGATAGTATTGAAGGGAAATGTAGTAGAAGATACGCTGAAGGGGTTTAAAAACAACTCAGAAGAAGTGATCCCTTCGGGATCACTTCTTCGTGTAATAATGATAATAATAATAAAAATAATACAAACAAACACACAGACAAACAGACAAACACAGACAAACCTTCGGTTTGTCTGTTTTGTCGGATCGACAGACCTTCGGTCTGTCAATCCTCCACGTGATCCCTCTTGCCCCATAAGCCTAATCTTCACTCACTCACAAGCCGTAACAAGGGCGTAGCGGCTAAGCTCTCGGGGGTGACCACCCCTTATATACATCACACTGACTTGAAATTTACCCTGTTTTGAGTTTAACACATACATAGATTATATTCCAAGTTTCAGACCTATATCTCTATTCCTTCATATCGAAAAGGGTGCTAGCGGTCAAACTGTCCTATTACTACTGTTATCGTTATAAGTTTTCATCGTTTATGTTTATTAGTATGATTGTGATGTACAAAGAAGTGAATAGTATATTTGTTGTTGGCATGAATGTGGATACGAGTGTGTGTGTTTATTGAGGTAGTAACATTTGAAAAGTGTTACGATCTATATTTATTGTTATGTTTATTATTATTATTATTATTATTATTATTATTATTATTATTATTATTATTATTATTATTATTATTATTATTATTATTATTATTATTATTATTATTATTATTATTATTATTATTATTATATGTTTCATTTCTGTAAATATTAACCGATATATACTTGATATAGGATATTTCTGTTTTAAGGAACTAATGCGAAGACCCAGTGTGAGAGCAAGAATTAATACCAACACTGTCAAAAGGGCCATTGTGGAACTTGGTACGGGGAATAACTCCTGTTATTCAGGAAAGGACGCCAATAGTGCGAAGGGTTCATGAGCTGGTGTAACTAACCAAACGGAGGTCATATAATCAGACGAAGTGTCCCGGTGGGACATAATTGACATCTTCCAGCAGGAGTCTTAGCACCATTGCGGTGCTTGTGCATAGCCCATTCATTGAACGGCTTATGATAGTCCTGTGGGGGTTCACTGACCACCACAATTCCGAACACTCATTATCACTACAAGGATCGTCGTAGAATATTTACCAAGTAGCACCTTAATTGAGGTTTCACAACGTTCGGAGTTGGGAATCAACCAGGATCTGGCACCAAATAAAAGTTACGTTCACAAATTAACCTAAGTATTTGGTAATACGTCTTTATAAACATTGACAAACATTTATTCCGTGTGTATTTAAGGTTAATGAACACTGGTGGAGTTTGTGTATATTACAATATATTCTATGGATTTTACATATATTAATTGATTTATTTTGTATATGTATTTGATAGGATCTAGTTAGCTAGTCAGGAAAAGGGTATATATAATTGGGTATTTGTGGGTCTAATCATATATGTTTATTTCTATTATTTCATTTTTATAATTATATTGACTAAAACCTCGTACTTTTCTCTGAACCCTCCGTTGAAGATCAGAACTCTTGATATCCTCCGATAGCACGGTTGTTTGAGCTAATAGGGTAACTTGTTCTGGTTACAATATATATATATATATATATATATATATATATATATATATATTATAATATATATATATAATAATAAATATATACTATTATATATATATATATACTATCATATATATTCATATATATATATAATTCATATAGATATATATCATATATATATATATATATATATATATATATTTATATATATATATATTCTTTTTTTATATATATATATATATATTATATATATATATATATAATATATATATATATATATATATATATATATATATATATATATATATATATATAATATATATATAATATATATATATATATACAATTACATATATATATTAAAGATATTCTACTCTTGACGGAGAGGTATGTATGTAATAATATTTTCGATACATTTGGCATAGAGCAAAACAATATCTTAAGATGGATTTATTATAATATGGTACACTTGAACAAATATCTAAGGTTAAAACAATGTTAAAAAAATTATATTTTCCATGAGTTTTTAGGTATTAAAAAATAAATAAAAAGGGCAGTAGCCTTTCGCTTTGTGTGAAGACTCTTCAGCTACCTATGCTTGACATACCTACTCTGGAAAAAGACTGATAAAAAATAGTTCGACGGATTTGGTGCAGGTTTTTTTATTTTTTTCATGAGTTATGACATGGGCAGGTATGCGGTTGAAAACATTTCGACCGTGGGATTTATTTATACTATTTGTGTATGAAAGCAATTTTTGGAAAAATCAATACTTTGTTCTGAACCGATGTACGAACTAACATTAATTTATTGAAAAGGATTTTAAGAGATAAAGGGCAGAGGGGAAAGAGAAAAAAGCCAGGTTAGGCAAGGTATGTTTGGGATGTTTTTGATAATATAGTTGTTCAGTTTTTTTGATGGTTGGAGAATGATATTTTAAAAGTTTGTGTTGTAAATGGTCTAAGCTATGTTCGCCTTGCATATTGTTGAAATTGTTGAAATTGTGTATGCAGTAGGTTTCAATTAATTCTTCTTTTTTGATGTGGAGATACAGATTAGGTTTGCATTGGAATTTAGTGTTAATTAAAGTGGTTGGATTGAGATCTGCGTGTGGTTAGTGATGAGCTTTGATAATTATCGTTGCGTAGATCGTATGAGTGTTGATATTTTCTTCAGATAAAGTTATTTGATTTTATCTATGTATATTTTTGGCCATGGTAGTCATGTGTATGGTGATTATATACATTGTAGATGGTTCAGGGTGTTTTGGTGGATGGAAGAGTTTTTTTAAGGGGAGAGCATTGGTGGAAGTAAGCCTTGATTTTGGTGTATGTATTTTTAAGGTTTTGTGTTTTAGATGGATGGGAGTAGATGTTTGGAGGATTGTTTGTGGTTGGGGGAATGGTATTATTGTTAAAGTTATTTGTCTTGCTTTCTGTAAGATTATATTGATGAATGTGTGTGGATAGTGTTTAAAAATTGAAGTGTTTCTGAATAGATTATTCTTGTTAAAGCATGATGGGAGGGCATATTCTGAGTGGCTCTAATGTATTAGTTTGCGGTTAAAGGGTGGCTATTTTATAGAAGTGGAATGCGAGGAGAACCAGTATATATATACAGTATCATATATATAATATAATATATCATATATATAATATATATATCATATATATATATATATATATAATATATATATATATATATATATATTATATAATATATATATATATATATATATATATATACAATATATATATATAATATATATATATATATATATATATATATATATATATATATATATATATATATATATATATATATATATATATATATATATATATATATATATATATATTTAAGTATAGATAATTTATATTATTATATATATATATTATATATATATTTATTAGAAAAAGTATATATATATATATATATATATATATATATATATATATATTTGAAGGAAGGGATTGAATCCATTTTAAACCTCAGTCATCATTGTGCAAGCCACGTACGTGATCTGAATTTCATGTTTGTTTCTCGCATGTTCTCATTTCATCTTAGTCTGTGTTAGATATCGTCATTCACCAACCGTGTTTCTCTCAAGTTATTGATATGGCTTCACAGAAGTGTATGAAGTCGCAAGACAGTTTTGTTATAATTGTGGTGAATATACACTGTTAAAGCAGCAGCAGAGTATCACAGGTTTTGTGAAAAAAGTATACTCGGCATACTTCGGAAAAACTTGGAGATGAAGATAAAGTTTGGGAACCTAATAAAGTGTGAAAGCGGTGTGTTGAGGATCTCTGAAATTGGTTCAAAGGTAAGATAATTGCTTTAAAAATTGGGTTCCTATGGTATGGCGTCAGCAGAAGAGCCATATTGACGATTGTTACTTGCAATGTAAATAGAAACCTTCCATTTCATATCAAAATCTTCAATCTGCAATTCGCACCATCCCTCACGGTTCAAATATTTCAGTACCTAGCTACCTTGGAAGATATACCTTTCTCCTTTGAAGATGAAGTTATACCTAAACCAGTTGATGAATCAAGTTCTGATTTTAAAGATGATACAGGACCAAAACGTTTCTCACAAGAGGAAGTTAATGATTTTACAAGAGACTTGAGTCTTCCCAATAATGCTGCAGAGTTACTCGGATCAAGGCTCAAAAGCAGGAATTAGTTGTCGTCTGGAGTGTTATTTTCGTACTTCAGAAATCGTGAAAAGGATTTCGAATACCTTACTTTTCCCTGGTTGAAAAATTGATCTATTGCACAGACGTTGAAGGTTTAATGGGTTAATTTAAAATTCAATATCATTTATCTGAATGACGTATATTTATTGATGCTTCGAAAAAAGGCCTAAAAACAGTATTACTCAATAACGGTGGTATTTACGTTTCTATTCCTGTTGGGACAAAAGAAGTTCAATTTCTAACTCAGTTTACTAAATTTAATTTATTTCCAGATCAACACCTTTATAAACTTGTCAACAAATTCTTGGAAAACCTTTTACGTCCCAAACAGCCAGATATGGATTTGTAGTATGGTAAAGTATTGTATAAATTGAAAAGTTGTATTTACGTCTGTATTTATGTCAACATTTATGTAAGAATAAAATTTTAACATAAGTACAAAGAAAACTATATATAAGGTTTCCCTGCCTCATGAGATACACACACTCTCTTACTAACTCCAGACTCACTTCCTCACCAACAAGAAGATCAGAACCTCGAATCCTTTTCTTCACTCCAAGCTACAAGAAACTTCAAATCTCAAGGAAGTGGGGTAAACAGCCGACTAAGCAACTAAGACTACAGAAACTTCGATTTACAAAAAAATTCTAAAAGAAGAACAGAGCAATGCTGGTAAACTCCAGGAGAAGCCCAAGACTGTTTCTGAAATTTACGAAGGAGAGTATCTCAATTAAAAGGGTAACTTTGTTACTATCTTTTATCGAATAGAGAATAATATATTTTGGATTTTTAATCCTTGTAGTAACCTTGTGTTATTTAGTAATATAGAGATAATAAATTGGAAACTTTGTGTTTCCTCTTTATTAAAGAAATAAGTTACAAACTTAGAGTTTCGCATTCAGAAATTTGGTACTGCATTTATTAAAGAAATAAGTAAGAAACTGAACGTTTCGTTTTACTAAAGATATAACCTAAAGATCCTGTGGCCTATATCATTGCTGGTGTAGTTGATGAACTCACAATTTTAAATCTTCATCCATTACTATTGTAGGCCTCCACCATTAGAAGAGACTCCTACATTATGTGAGACCTACATTAATTGGTGATCCCAGAGAGGAACACCCAACGCCTTCAGACAACCCATCGGTGATATTCAAGAATTTCACCAGTAACTGAATATCACAATGCCAGACAACGAGGAAATGGACACTGCTTCTTTAGTTCAGGTAAATATTAAAGTTCCTGAATTTTTAGAACAAAGCAAAACAGAAATGTTTAAGGAGCTACTATCTAAACAACCATTTACTGCTAGCCCTTCTGCGTATCTTCGCGACATTTTAAATTTAGCTTCTAAATTAAATGTCGGTGATGATATCGTTCGCCTTCGTTTCTTGACGCCCTTCCTACCTCTATTCGTCCTATTGTAGCCGCTCAAACTTCTCTCTCATTGGAACAATTAGGTTCATTAGCTAACGATCTTTTACCATTTGCCAATCTTTTGTCTCAATCTGCAGCAAGCTGCGCTCCTGTAGTTACAAATCCAGTTAAAAATTTTCATAAAGCTACTACTTCGAAATCTTCTATTCTTTTTGGTCTTAAACCATTTCATAACTATCAGAAACATAAAATTTGTCGATCTCACTAATATTTTGCTACACAATCTCGAAATTGCAAGTTTTGGAGTCAATGGCCAAACAAACAAGGCTTACAAGTGTATCCCTCTTCTAAACCTTCTTCACCTGCATCTTCTCGTGCCTCATCACCTGTTCCTATTTCAAAAAACCGAATAGTGGGAAATCCAATAGGCGTCATCTTGGGCTCGCATTTCAAAACCGCACTTTTTATTTTTGGCACAACCATAGACTTTTTGGTGGACACTGGCACAAGTATAACGGCTCTTCCTGCGTTAATGACACGTAATTTTTCACTTTCCCCTACTGCAGTTTCATGTAATGCAGCAAATAATAATCCTACTAAGTGTCATGGTGAACTTACATCATTTTTTACGGTACCATCTCTTCGACGTGAATTTAAGTGGAACTTTCTTGTTGCAGACATAGCAACTCCCCTTCTCGGTATGGATTTCTTTCATCATTTTAATTTAATTTTGGATTGTGGTCAGAAACTCATTTTGGATCCACTACGAACCCTCAGGCTCCTCTTCGAATTCTAAATGGTTTAGTGTCATCTTCCATTTTTAATACGTTTCCTTCTCATCCTGCAGTCACTTAACTTTTGGAGAATTTTCCATCTCTTACGTCACCTGTCAACCCCTTACAAAATTTTGAATATAAATCTCAAATTTTTCATCGTATAGAGAGGGCATGTGATGCTTCCACTGTTAATGCCAAATTTCGTCGACTTACATAGGATAAATTAACAGTTGCAAAACTGAATTTAATACTCTTTTAAAAACGGCTATCATCGACCTATGGTCGTCAACCTCTTCATTCACGTTCTAAAAAAGACTCCAGGTGAATTGCGCCCATGTGGTGATTTTAGAACATTAAATTCTATAACAAAACCATATCGTTATCCTTTGACTTATATTAACAGTTTGTCTTATAAACTTCATGGTACTCAAATATACAGCAAAATAGATCTTCTCCGAAATATCATCATATCCCAATTCATCCGGAAGACATAGAAAAAACTGCCATTACGACCCCTTTTGGTCTTTTTGAGTTTGTTTCCATACCTTTTGGTCTTCGTAATGCTGGTGCTACTTTCCAGCGCCTTATGGATTCAATATTTCGAGATATTCCTATTGATTTTGTGTATCTGGTTGACTTATTAGTTTTCTCAGAGAATCAAGAACAACATGAAAATCATTTGCATTAGATATTTCAAATATTACATGATAATAACCTTCGTATTTCTGTTCCTAAGTGATTATTTATGCAATCATAGATAGACTTTTTAGGCTATCATATTTCTTCCAATGGTCTTAGTGCACCGGATTCTAAGAAGTCTGAAATTTCCGCCTATCCTCTGCCAACTGACTATTCTAGTTTTCGTCGTTTTCTTGGTATAGTAGGTTATTATCATCGTTTAATTCCTAAATTTGCTAATTTAGTTTATCCTCTTTGGGAACCAGTCAAGCTTTGTCCTAATAAGTCTAGTTCTCTTTCTTGGTCTCCGAAAGCCTCTAAAGCATTTCAGGAAGTTAAAATTGCTATTGCTCTAGTTCCCTCATCCAGATGTCAATCATCTCCAATTGGTAACTGACGGTTCTCAAGTCGCCATCGGAGCTGCACTACATCGGATGATTAATGGTGAACCAATGCCTATCGATTTTTACAGTAAAAAATTGTCTATTGAACAAAGAAGATATTCCGACTTCGATAGAAAACTTTTAGCAGCATATTTTGATGTACTTCATATCAAACATTTTTTAGAAGGTTGACATGTCGTTCTATGTACGGATCATAAACCTCTTGTCTCCCCTTTTTATAGCAGAAAACCAGCAAAAAGCGATCGCCGGCAAAGACATCTTTCCATCATCTTTGAGTACGCCTCTTCAGCCTTATATATTAAAGATTCAGATAACGTTGTAGCTGACGCCGTATCACGCTAAATATCATCTACTTCTATCGATTCAGTTGATCTTCCTGCTATAGCACGATCACAAGCTACTGACGAAGATTACATATATACCGTGCAACTATATCTTATTACTATATTATATCAACACAAACCTTAATTTGGTTTGAACTACTATCCTCATCTCGTCCGTTTCTTCCAAGCAGAAGTGAGACAATTTTTCACAGCTCTCCATAGTCATGTCTGCATTCCAGGTGTCAAAAGCTTCTCACCGCATCACTAGACAAACCACAGGCGCTTTTTCATGGGTACTAAACACCTCAGGCTAGCATATTCGTGTGTAGGCTCCAGTCTCTTGCTCCCAAGTCAAGTTCCAAGCATTCATCGTCACTATAAGCAACCTATATCCAATTCAAAATTCCTTCCCAGGCTTGCAAACTGTACACATTGACATTGTCGGACTCTAACTCCGGACAGCGCAATTCAGTATCTTAAAGCAACATTTCGAATATCTTCTAACTGTATATGTTTAAAATAAAGATGGAAGAAGCTTTTTCCTATTAATAAAACCAACTGCAAAATCATCCTTACGTTTCTTGCAAGGGATATCTATATTGGCGTGCCATTATAGTCATCCACAGCTCGTGGAGTTCAGTTTGAAATTGGAATTCTCACAAGAACATCTTCCATGATTGGTTCATCGTCCTTAGAACATTCATCTTATACGCCCAAGCAAACGGAAAATTAGAACGATTTCACAGAATGGTTACTCTCTTTACCTATAATTCTTTTTAGCATTCGCTGTAACCAGATGATTCAGGATAACTCCCCCTTACAAACTGGTCACAGGAAAAAACCTTTATTAACCCGTAATCTTTTTGTTCCAACCCTTCTCAAGACAAGATTTTGAAGTATTTATGAAGAAATTTATCGCTAGAATGAAGGAACTAGATTTCAGGCAATCTTTGCCTTTACATGTGTCACGCAATGTTTTTTCACACCAGAAGCTTTAAAAACATGTGCACATGTTTTTTTAAAAAAATTTGGTTTTTTTTTTTTGGAAAAAAAAAAAAATCGAAAAAATTCCCACAAAAGAAAACATTAGAAGCTCCTTATACTGGACCTTTTCTTGTGGTGCAACGATTCGATCGATGTTTCAAATTACAATACCCAACGGGAAAAACTGATATGGTCTCCATTGACCGCTTAAAACCTGCATATTTATCTCCTGTGAGGAACTCAGATGTTCCACGACAAGATGCCCCTTCGACATCTTCAGATATTTTGCCGCAAGATTTTCCTTCAATGTCACCTGAAGTTTTAGCACAATCAGTGAAAACAAAAGAAGAACCTCCTTTAAGTAGAAATCCAAGGCGTCAAGTGACATTCTCCAAGCAGACTTATGTGCGATATATTTGATATAAATAATTATTTATAACATTTTGTGTATTGTATTTTGTATTTTCATGCATTCAAATGTTTGTATGTATGCTTATATCTACGGATATAATCAGATATGCTTATATTTGAATGTACTTTTCATTTTATGTATATATATATATATATATATATATATATATATAATATATATATATATATATATAAAATATATATATATATATATTATTATATTTATATATTATATATATATATCTTATATATAGTATATATAATATTATATATAATATATACTATATATAATATATATATATATATATATATAATCATATATAAGATATATATATATATATATATATATATATATATATATATATATATATATATATATATATATATATATATATATATATATATATATATATATATATATATATAAAATATATATATATATATATATATATATAAATATATATATATATTATATTTATGTCTATATAAATATATATATATATATATAATATATATATATATATATATATATATATATATATATATATATATATATATATATATATATATATATATATATATATATATATATAATATATATAATATATAATATATATATAAATATATATATGTATAATCTAATATTCATATAATATATATATATAATATATATATATATATATATATATATATATATATATTTGAATGATTATTATTTCTTTTATATTACGTATCTATTATAATATACTTTACCACTCCGTTCTTGGCGTGGGAAGTAATGTAGTATCCTAAATTATAACTTAAAAATATAATTATTTGTAAAAATTGAAAAGTTGTATTTACGTCTGTATTTATGTAAATTTTTATGTAAGAATAAAATTTTAACATAATTACAAAGAAAATTATATATAAGGCTTCCCTGCCTTATTGAGATACACACACTCTCTTACTAACTCCAGACTCACTTCCTCACCAACAAGAAGATCAGAACCTCGAATTCTTTTTCTTCACTCCAAGCTACAAGAAACTTCAAATCTCAAGGAAGTGAGGTAAACAGCCGACTAAGCAACTAAGACTACAGAAACTTCGATTTACAAAAAAATTCTATAGAAGAACAGAGCAAGGCTGGTAAGCTCCAGGAGAAGCCCAAGACTGTTTCTGAAGTTTACGAAGGAGAGTATCTCACTCAAAAGGGTAACTTTGTTATTATCTTTTATTGAATAAAAAATAATATATTTTGAATTTTTAAACCTAGTTGTAACCTTGAGTTACTCAGTAATATAGAGATAATAAATCGGAAACTTTGTGTTTCCTCTTTATTAAAGAAATAAGTTAGAAATTCGAGTTTCGCATGCAGAAATGTGGTTCTGCATTTATTAAAGAAATAAGTAAGAAACTGAACGTTTCGTTTTACTAAAGAAATAACCTAAATACCCAGTGGCCTATATCGTTGCTGGTATAGTTGGTGAACTCACAATTTTAAATCTTCATCCATTACTAGTGTAGGATTCTACCATTATTATAGACCCTTACATTATATGAGACCTACAGATTCATTATTGCAGGTGGTTTATTTAAAGGTTCCTTATTTTGGTCCCAACACTCCGAAGCTCATTAAAAGCTTTCAATTATCAATTTCGCAAATTTTTCTATCTTATAAAGTTATTTTTATACCTGGCAATGATTTTTTTTTTTTTAAATAGTTTTTTCAGAATGAAGGATATTTTGCCAACTTGTTTGAAGTTCTCGGTTGTTTATTCTTATTCTTGTGCGGACTTACAAGCCCGTTATGTAGGCCAGACGGGCTTACAGCTTCAACTGAGGATTCCTAAACATCTAGGTCTTAAATTTAGAACTAACAGACCATTAACTTCACCTGAGAATTCTGCTATCAGGGCCCATTCTGTAGAGAGCTGTCGTGACATGTCAAAACAAAGTTTTAAGGTGCTGTCTCCAGTGTTGGATTTGCTTGAGCAGAGGATTCTCGAGAGTTTGCTTATTCATAATACAAAGCCAGAACTCAACTTTGATGGCCCCTCAATCAAGCTATTTTTGCTTTAACTTGGTTTTGGTTTTAATTTATTTATTTATTTATTTATTTATTTATTTATTTATTTATTTTTTACTTTAATTTTACAATCCCGTTTTAAATCACTGTTTAATTTAATTTATTGACTCTATTGTGTTAAATATATAATTTATACTTATTTTAAATATGAATCAACACGCAATCAACCAATCCTCTGAGAATTTAGTATAAAAGCAGTTGGTTTCATTGTCATCGCACATTCCGTTAAGTGTTAACTAAAAAGGTAATGTAGAGTGATTTATTATTTTGAATGTCTTAGTTTTTTATTATTGTGGTAATTATTGTTATTGTTATATATTATTTTATTTTTTTAGTTTTCTGTTTTTAGTTTTTGTTTTTACAAATTTTTATTTTTTATTTTATTATATTTTTGATTGTTTTTCTGGTTATTCTTTATTATTATTATATCGATTATGGATATAGTGTTATTGGTATTAAAATTATTATTATTATTATTATTATTATTATTATTATTATTATTATTATTATTATTATTATTATTATTATTATTATTATTATTATTATTATTATTATTATTATTATTATTATTGGTATTATTATTATTATTATTATTATTATTATTATTAATATTATTATTATTATTATTATTATTATTATTATTATTATTATTATTATTATTATTATTATTATTATTATTATTATTATTATTATTATTATTATTATTATTATTATTATTATTATTATTATTATTATTATTATTATTATTATTATTATTATGTTGAAGATTATGTTGAAAATTACGTCATCATGACTGGATTACACATCGTCGTTATGCAGAAGAGTTGGTACCTCCGAAGGTTATATCTAAGATTGTATGGTTCATATCATTGTATTCTATTTTATCTTATTAATATACTTACTTGCTATTCCAATCTAGTAATGGACTTGTGTTATAATGTGTTTGTACATATTAAATGGTGTTTGTAACTAAAGTATTCGTAACCCTTTCTATGATATTTAGCAATTGTGTATGCAAAGTGAACTACGATATTTGGACTTCTAGCATGGTAGCAGAGCGTAGTTAGTTAGTTACTAAATTACTACGTTGCTGCTTTGCTACTTCTTTGCTACTTAAAGATTGATCAAGTTAAGTTACGATACTAAAACCAACATCGGATACAGAAATAAAACTGTATCATGGCAAGTTCTACAGGAATACGTATCGAACCCCTACGAAAAGGATAATTATGATACTTGGTGTATTCAAGCGCAAGCTTTATTAATTAGAAGCGATTTATGGGAATACGTCAGCGATGAAAAGAAAAGACCAGAAAATTCATCAGAAGCTACACAATGGGATTCGTTCGATCGTAAAGCTAAGTCAGAATTAATACTTATAATTCACCCATCGGAGTTGAAACAAATTAAAGATTGTGAATCTTCAAATCAAGTTTGGGAAAAATTAAAAGGTATTTATCAATCAAAGAATCCTGCGTGTAAGGCAATGTTGCTTAAACAACTAACTCTGAGTAAGCTAAAGGCCGATGAAGATGTAAAAGGTTACTTAGATAGTTTCTTCAACGCCGTAAATTGCGTGAGTTGAAAATTGATATTCATGGAGATATGTTGAGTATACTATTATTATATAGTTTGCCTGATGAATGCAGTAACTTCAGATGCGCAATGGAAAGTCGAGACGAATTGCCTGATGTCGAAATCTTACGAGTGAAAATTATGGAAGAGAGTAAGATTAGACATCAAGATTCTTCTAATACTAAGATGGATGCTATGGTAACCATGAAGACAAATTTTAAGAAAAAAAGCGACCTATGTGGAAACCACATGTCAGATGTTACAAATGTAACTTATTTGGGCATATAGCATCAAAGTGTAGAACTAAATTGTCAAGAAACGAACTTGAAGAAAATAGCAATCACGTGGTTTTATCTGCGAGCACCGATGAAAATGTCTCCGTGAAATGGTGTTTAGATAGCGGATCAACTGCGCATATTTGTTCAAAAGATAAGTATTTTACCGAATTAAGTACTACTAAAGATAAGAAAATTAGGTTAGCAGACTCATCTGAAACTTTTATAAATGGTACAGGCAATATTAATATAAAAAGTCAACTAGGAAGAGAAATTAAAAACGTTAATATAAATGAAGCTCTTTACGTGCCAAATTTACATACTAATTTACTATCTGTCTCAAAGATGACCGATAAAGGATGCAAAGTTGTTTTTTCACAAGATAATGCAAAATATATGGTAAAGACGGAAAACTTTTATTGATAGCTAATAGAAAAAATAACCTATATTATTTGCAAGAAAAAGCTTCAGTAGAGTCTGAAATTAAATCTTCTGATATAGAGATTTGGCATCGCAGATTTGGTCATTTAAATATTAAAGATTTGAAGAGTTTAAGAAATAAACATTTGGTGCACGGATTAAACTTTAAAACTTCTGATATGCCTAACTGTGAAACATGCGTAAAAAATAAAATGACTCAATTGCCTTTTAAAAAGTCCCATCGCGAAAGTACAAAACTTTTGGAAATTGTTCATTCCGATATATGTGGACCGTTTCGAATTCCATCACTTGGAAATCATAAATATTTTATCACTTTCATAGATGATAAAAGTAGATATATTGTTGTAAAATTCCTGAAGAATAAAAGTGAAGCTTTGGAAAAATTTAAAGAATATAAATTATTCGTAGAAAATCAGTCGGGTGAAAAAATAAAATATTTTCAAACTAATAATGCTTCAAAATTTCTTTCTCATGATTTTTCCAAATTTCTAAGTGAGAATGGCATTGGAAGAAGACTTAGTGTTCCATACGGCTCAACAAAATGGAATTTCTGAGCGCCAAAACAGAATGTACGTTGAAATGGCAAGATGTCTCCTCAGTGAATCGAACCTACCACATAAATTCTGGGCAGAAGCTATTTTAGCTGCAAATTATTTACGTAATAGATGCCCCTCCAGTGCTTTAAATGGAAGTGTACCTGTTAATATATGGACTGGAAAGCGATGCACAGTTTCGCACTTACGCATTTTTGGTACGAAAGTTTATTTTATGAATAAAACACCGGGACTGAGTAAATTGCAACAAAGATCCAGGCCAGGAATTTTGCTTGGATATTCAGAAGAGAGTAAGGCATATAGAATATGGTCTGAAGAAGAAAAAAGACTCTTTATAGCTCGGGACGTAAATTTTCCACGAGAAAATTGTACACAGAACATTATTTCTGGATCTGAGGATGGTGATGAAATAATGGAAATAGTCCCTCTAATGACTCTTAAAAATGATCCTGAAGAAGATCCTGAAGATGCTATAGACAGCATCGATTCAGAGGATGATGCTACATTTGCTCCTCGAGGACGAGGGAGACTGAAGATAATGCGAACTGGTCAACGTGGACGTCCAAAGAAAATTTATCAACCTGCTTCAAAAGATGGTGATAAAGAAGAAAAAGATGAGAATCATTTATGTTGCAAAGGACTAGGATTTAAAAACATTGCGAATGTGAAATCATCGTCATATGCCGAGAGGGGGTGTTGAAGAGTACGTCATCATGACTGGATTACACATTGTCGTTATGCAGAAGAGTTGGTACCTCCGAAGGTTATATCTAAGATTGTATGGTTCATATCATTGTATTCTATTTTATCTTATTAATATACTTACTTGCTATTACAATCTAGTAATGGACTTGTGTTATAATGTGTTTGTACATATTAAATGGTGTTTGTAACTAAAGTATTCGTAACCTCTTCTATGATATTTAGCAATTGGGTATGCAGAGTGAACTACGATATTTGGACTTCTAGCAATTATTATATCGATTATGGATATAGTGTTATTGGTATTAAATTATTATTATTATTATTATTATTATTATTATTATTATTATTATTATTATTATTATTATTATTATTATTATTATTATTATTATTATTATTATTATTATTATTATTATTATTATTATTATTATTATTATCATTATTATCATTATTATTATTATTATTTTTTATTATTATTATTATTATTATTATTATTATTATTATTATTATTATTATTATTATTATTATTATTATTATTATTATTATTATTATTATTATTATTAACTTTCTGAATATTATTTTACTGTAATTTTAATTTCTGTTTTAGCTGATGATGGGTTTGGTTAACCCGAAACGTCCTATTAAATGATATGAAAGCTTTTTTCTTTTTTTTCTTATATATATATATATATATATATATATATATATATATATATATATATATATATATATATATATATATATATATATATATATATATATATATATATATATATATATATATATATATATGAAGAATATATATATATATATATATGTATATATAAATATATATAAAACAGAGATCTTTCTTTCATCTGTGCCTATTAACTATGTTACTGGTCAAGACCTAGCGAGTTCTTCAGGAATAGCTAATAGAGCTCAGGCTCGCTTTAGATAATTTGAATGCCAGAACTATGATGGAGCCTCGTCCAAGAGAGGAGAATTCACTGGTGTCTAAGCTATTTTAAAGAAATCTTTCTCGAAAGCAATGTTCATTCACTTTGTAAGCCATTGCTTTAATTTGTGCATCTCTGTTACATTTAAAGTTCAGGCTGTAGGATATGCGATGGGTATTATATCAGAGACATTAACATCTATGTAGTGCATTTGAACCAGTAAACACTACAAGAAAAACTATTCATCATTTAAGAGGAAATTCTCATACTGAGTTTCAAAACTTTTCGAATCTTAGCTGGAACTGGCAGCTCATATAAATATCGAAATAACAGTACTAAGATTAGTTAGTCTCTAGAGGCATCGACCTAAAGTTATTTTTATTTAAAGTTAGTTAGGATCTATCGGAGACGTACTATCGACTAAAAGTTTTTAGCCCATATCATTTTTTCCTTAGATTAAAGGTTTTTAACTCACCAAGTCACCGGGTCACCAGGTCACCGGGTCACCGGGTCACCGGGTCACCGGGTCACCGGGTCACCGGGTCACCTCTTCAGTACATTATTCCAGCCAACTGTGACGATCCATTTGACAAAGTTCAATCAGCATCCGAATTTTGCAGAGACGACTTGATTGGTTCTTATGATGAAGTCTTCCTAGGAGAGTGGGAATGATGGATACAAAAGTAGAACAGATCTCAAGAAAAACCCATATGTGCCCTTGCCGAAAAATTGTTCCCAAATATAAACATACTGCTGAAAATGTTTGCTGTACTTCCTGTTTCTAAATCTTTAGTTAAACGAATCTTTTCTAAACTGAAATTAGTTAAAAAATATTTGAGGAACACAACAAGCGAAAATAATCTGAATAGATTTGCTTTACGTTTTTATTCATAGAGACTTTGTTTTATAAATCACCAACGATCAAGACATCGACCATTTTGCTGGATCTGGGATTGCTCGACGTTTGCAGCTTGTTCTATTAAGTCGTTAAAAATTAAAGCTACTTTGTTGATAATTATCATTTTCCTAATGTTACATTCCTACAACAGCATTGGAACCACGTAACCTTTAACAGTTGTGTTAATAAGGCCAAAATAATACAAAAAAAGACTAACTTTAAGTAGAGTTCGAAAACAAAAGTTTGAGGTTATTAAAAAATGTTAAAATATTAATAAAATAAAATTTTATGATCTTTTATATTCTTAAAAAAATAATTTTAAATTTATTCAAAGCTGAAATTTTTTCCATCTTTTCTAATTTTCTTAAAAATATCTCTCAGTTCCCTCTTGTGCATTATATCTCACATACAAATTCTAAGGGAAATCTAAAGTATCTCAATTTTCACCTTAAAACATCAATTTTATGAATATCGTGGCTTATCTTTTCAAATTTTATTTCGATTTTTAATAAGTTTACGCTTAAACAGTTGATTTTTTAAGATTTCCTAAAGAAAAATTGTAATTTTGCCTCTGTCACTAAAATATTCTCAATTTTTAGTTTTATTTTCAATAGATTATTTCATTTATAGATTCTTGATTCTCTTTATATTAAAGAAACATAATTCGTTAAATAATAAGGAAGATGCATTATTCCGGTGTTCTCTTTTAAAGTTTTAGGATCTTTAACTAACTTTACTGTTTAAAAAATCATGACTGCGGAGGTTTTTTTTTTCTTCTTCTTTATATACAGCTGCGACTATGGCTCATTCATTCGAACCCCTTTATTTTATACGGCTGTAAAAAAACCTTTCTGCCCGCACTCCGATCACACACCAGGATAATATCCGGCTGAGAGAGAGAGAGAGAGAGAGAGAGAGAGAGAGAGAGAGAGAGAGAGAGAGAGAGAGAGAGAGAGAGAGAGAGAGAGAGAGAGAGAGAGAGAGAGAGAGAGAGAGAGAGAGAGAGAGAGAGGATGTTTTAATTGTAGGTAAAGTTAAAAGATAAATTATATTATGTTTTATTTTGAATATTTTACATTTGAAATTATTTTATGAGGAATCATAACGAGTAACGTAATATACTGTAACGTCCATTTCCTACTTTTGCTTATCTAGTAATAATGAATTTTTCTTCTCCTTTTGTATAATTTATTCCTAGAAATTTTTGTCATCTTGTATTTATTAATAAATAATTCTATTACTAAAACGAGAAGGGAAAGCCCAGCCCCTCCTATCACGAAAACAAAGGCGAAGGAAGTCTTTTGCAAACCAAGGGAAGGAGCATTCGGCTCCGTAGATAAGCATTCTCCTCTCATAGGTAACCATTTTTTGGACAACTTGCTCATCACTCCTGAGGTCAAAAGGTGAAGAATTCTGAAAATCACAAAATTATTATCAAATCGTAAATTAAATATTTTATAATACAAATATAGATTAACTGACTATAAATTAAATTCTTAATAAGAAAAAAATAGCATATATCTATCTATCTATCTATCTATCTATCTAGTTAAAAATTTGGTCTTCTTATAAACAGACACATCGTCTTAAATAATTTTTTGCTTCCGCGAACCGAAACCCCCATTTACATTTTTATTTTACTTTATCTTACCACCTCATTGAAATTAACTCAATGCCGGCGTCAATTAAAAACCTCCTACACTTGAGGAGCTAGCAATACAATATACTATTTATTTAAAATTTACACACATACTTATTGTTGTTAATTATATTTTAATTAAAAATAAAACGTGTAGGAAAAAATGAAATATAGATAACTTTTTTTATGATATAGAAAAAGGTCGGAAACTAATTAGAAAATCTACGTTTCACACAAGCAAGCAAAAGAAAATTAGCTGAATTAGATTTTTCTTTCATTTCATTCATATTTTCACATTATTTAATTAGTCAAATAATTTATATATTAACATTATTGTTTAACGTCACATATCACCTGCAGATCACTATGGGGTTATAGCGTATCACTATACTAACTGCTACTTAATTATAATAGGTTTAAGAATTGACGGTTATTATATTACTGTCACTATTATATATTGTGAGTACATCGTATTTATATAATTAACTACATAACCTAACATACAACTTTACCTAATACTATTAAATAAATAAATTAAATACACGGCTTTCCATAGTAAAGCATTTTAAATAAGCGGATAAATTTTTATATGGAGGGTCAGCTCCGTGATTCTGTTTCTCTGATATCTTTATCGTTAACTGCTGCGAGACGATCATAGTTGATTGGGATTTGGTAATTTCGGTGGGGCGTGCTTGTCTACGTTCTCAATATATATTTCTCATGAACTCTATAGTAAATTATTGCCCTAATTTTTGGACTAAGAGACTCTTTTTAACAGTTTAAATTTTTACCTCGACATATCTCAATAAATAAATTATTAGTAATATATATATATACTACTATATGATAACTAATGATATTTGTAAGATATGGTTAATATATATATATATTATATAGGATACTTGCATTACTTTTTATAAATTGCTGCTGTCGAATAATTTATATATATATTTAAGATGAATTTTATATTTATTTAAAAAATCTATATATTGCTATTAATTATATATTTAATTGTTTTAAAATGATCTCTAAATCTTATATATATATATTAATACGTATATATAGGTAGTCGTTTGCACAATAAAACGTATTAATGGGAGAGAAAAAATTAAAGGACATCTAAATGAACTTCAACTTATATTATACTGTAGATTTATCAATATATACTAGTATATTTTAGCTTTGTATATTTTTACTAATATATAATATATATTATATTAATTGTAATATAAAAAAAAAATAAGAATATATTTTTCCATAAATGAATATAATCTATATGTTATATAATATTATATCCTATATAGATAATAAATGTACTGTAAAGGTTAAGTATTACATACTTTAATTTACTATAGAATATAAATATTATCCATCTACATTTTTATGTAGAATCTCAGGCTAGTATATAAGATATGTATATTCTTTTAAGTGGCACACATGTATTTTTTGCTTATATTTTATATTATAAATAAAAAAAAAATTAAAACTCTACTAGACGATCGAGAGAGGAGGTGGGTCTTCCAGCAGTAACCGGACGGTGGATGATCACGACTTGAAGGTGAGGATTCCGGTGATCGTTTTCCATAAGGCCCGTTTATGGGGAGGGGCGTATGGATCTGTGGTGTTGTTAGGGTATACCCCCATTGCGGACACATCTCCAAAATGATCAGACGTGGGTTATTCTCTACTGATCCAGGGCTCTAATTTTAAACCACTCTTGCAAAGACCAGGAGTGACTTTCTCAATTCCACAAAGAATCATCACCGACAGCAGTAGATACACTGGGGTTCCGTGAGACACCTCCAAGACTTCTTCAATAAAAACTCGTTAAAATGCGCAGGCGGAGCAACAAATACGTACCACCTCAGCCCGTACAAAGTCAGATGGTTGTCTGTCCAACTGGCAGTCCTTGTCCGCACAGCCGAGCAGATCCCGCACTTCATCTGCAACCACCTCATTTAATCATCCTAGACTCCATCTTTTGCGGGATTATTGACGGTTTCGGGGTCGGTAGGTGATGATGCCGAGGTCCATCTTAGCTGAGATTAAGAGAATTAATCTGTCTTCTGTACTCGCGCTCTCTATTTTCTTTATATTAATGTTTCGACAACCATATAAAAAAATACAATACATTTAATAACTTGTAGCATTGACGGTGTCGTAAAACGTAAAAGGTCTACGCAATATATCTCTTTTTTCTGACTCTATTGCTTGGTTCCGTTTAACCAACACGCCCAGGTCTTAACTGTAATGCACCTTGCTCTCTCACGGGATTTCATCAATTTTAGTAAAAGGGCAGAGAAGCACTAATGTGCACATAGAATTGATATACTTTAAAACGAAACAAAAAAGATATAATACTGATCATAAACATACATCTTTCGCCAATAGATATCATAATATTTGGAGTCTCTCTGAAATGTTCGAAACCTCCGTCATGACTCTATAATATAAGGCTCTGTTAGCAACACAGACTAATACAAAGCTAAAATAGATCCTCTTCTCTATTTTACTTCTATTTTATTAAAATATACATTAATTTATAACGATCTAAAAAATAAGCTCCAATAATTATGAACTCAATGTTTCTTTCTTCTTTTCTTCCATTCTCCTTTTACTTATTATTTTCATTCAATTTTTTGGTATTTCCAATTAGTTATAATTGATCACCACTGCCCAGTGACTTTTCTCAAGTTCTCAAGACAAAAGACGCAGCTGCTGAACTAAAATAGTATTTTCTCCAATAGAAATCTAAATACCATATCTCGTTCCTCCTTTCTCCGTCACCTTTATTGGCAATTTCGAAAAAAAATGTCAACTCTTTAACTATTCCTCCTCTTGCCCCTTCGATAGCAAGACTGGCCATAACTTCTGCTAAAGATGAATACTATCTTCGATCTCATAATCTTCTGTACTTCTAACCTCCAACTCTGACAAGATTCTTATTAAAGTACTATTCTCCTCCCTCCTCTCCGCACCTCTCATGATTTATTTATTGCCTAACGTCGTAATTTCCCTTCCAAAATGTTATGTATTTTCCATGCTCTCCTATTAACTTCTCATTCTCATCTCGTATATCTCTTATCATCTCTCCTCTCCATCTCTCTCTTCTCTCCTTATATCATCTCTCTACTCTCTTATACTTACTCTATCTCTCTCTCTTGCAGCTTACTGAAGAAGGCGTATGAACCTGACGGTTTTTATGCTGTGGTCATAAAATTATAGCTTCATGAGGTTATCCTACTATCCTTGGTAAATATTGTTTTAATTAGTCTGGTCATTATTCACATCTTTGACTTTTCCTACTTGGCTGAGTAAAGAACGTTAGATACATTTATCTAAAACTGTGCTCAAAAAAAATGTGTAGCAATGTGTTCCAATCAGCCACTAACTATCGGCATACGTTCCTATCCGCTTTACCTCCTATTCTCTTTCTAAGTTTTCTAATGTATCGTTGAAGAGGATAATTGGGAAACCTCTTAATATCCTTCTAATGCATCTGTTGATTCGTCTGGCATGGCATGTCGTAAGGAAACACTCATAGGTGGAGGTCTTCGTCTTTCTCTCTGTCATCTCTGATGTATAATGTTATTCTTCGCTGGAAATCTTTTTTCTTCTTCTCTTCCGACGTCTTCTTGGATTCTTCGAGTGTCTCTTACTCTGCTCCCTTCCGTATTTCTTTGGAAAGAGATCACTTCTCTTAACTCTTATCATTCTTTACTTCTGAAGAATCCCTTCTCACTGTCTCTTCAGCGTTGCTCCTCTTCTTTGTGGGTATTCTTTGCTTTTCTTCTATTCGGGATTTTCGCGTGAGGATGTTTTTGATGTGCCTCCAAGACTTTCGAGCTGTCGGATAGAGTCTGGCAGATATTAAAGCTTTCCTATTATTTCTTATATAATCTTTTTTCTCTTTCGTGTATCTTAATTCTTTCTCCTCTTGTATTTTTCTCTTTTCTGTTCTGCTTTTCATTTAATGCGCAGTTCGTTTGTATATCTCGCTCATCGTGGTTTTCTTTATTCTATTTATTGATGTGTGTTGTTTTCCTCTAAATGTTCAAGCTTTCTTTCTGATTACGATGCAATTACAAGTCTTTTTTTATTATAAGTCGCTCTCACTTCTAACGAATTGGGTCTCACTATGTCCGAGCTTATGCCGATGATTCATCCTCATCACATTCGCATTCTATATTGGGAATTCGACACACTCAGCAGTGGAGTTGACACTCATGTCGAGAAATGGTGGGCCTTTGGAGCCCTGCAGAGACCTCCATGTTTCTTTATCGTTATTCTAAATGGGCCTATAAAGACATGTAAGTTTCTTTCAATGACTCACATACATTTTTCTATCCCTCGGAGAATAGTCCATGAGTCTTTTTCTCTATGCTATGATCTCACATAATCTGGTGACAGTTTTTTTTCTTCTACTCGCACATAATCTGAACAGTTTTTTTCTATCTACTCGACATAATCTTGAACAGTTTTTTTCTATCTACTCGACATAATCTTGAACAGTTTTTTTCTATCTACTCGACATAATCTGGAACAGTTTTTTTCTATCTACTCGACATATCTTTCACATTGAGCATCTACTCGCATAACATGTAGATGCGATTTATTTTCTATTTACTCGACATAATCTGAACAGCTTTCTTTTCTATCTACTCGACATAATCTTGAACAGTTTTTTTTTCTACCTACTCGACATAATCTTGAACAGTTTTTTTCTATCTACTCGACATAATCTTGAACAGTTTTGTTTTATCCCTCAGACAATTTGGAACAGGGTTTTTTTTTCTCCTATCGAACATAATCTGTTAAACAACTATGGTTTCTTACGAGCACAGAACTCAAAAACGCTTCTTTGTTCTTTTATTATTTTGGAGTCTCTTTTCTAAGTGATCCTTAATTCAAGAGGCGTGGTGTCTGCAGCGAATTCGCCCAACCTATTCGCTACCAGCCAAGTAGCTTGGCTTGAAGGGGCGCTTTGTCGCCCTTAGCATTCGAGTAATGCTTACATAAAGGGTCTGTTCCAACACACACTACACCTATTCTTCTTGATGTATGGCAGCAATGAACGATATTTGACATGTTAAGATTTTTATCAGCACTCTACGGTCTAACATCTTTCCAATCTACTTACAAGCCATCAACTGTTGCAAGTCCACTTCATCCCTTATTATCTATCAGCTATTTACATGGACACCGCCTGTCTCTAATGAGTCTGCTTCTCTCCTCTCTCTGTCCTCGTCATATGGGACATGGCTCGCTTCCTGAACTGCTCGCTTGATCTCAGAGTACATTCCTCACGATTAGGAGAAGCTTTATGATCGGTGCGTCTCCGCACATACACACTTCACATTTCTTCTTTTCTGTAAACTCTTAATACCCCAGACTTAACACTATTCTCAATCTTTCATATACTCCACTGGTAAAAGAGTCTGGAACACACTTCCTTTCATCTATTATTACAGGACTTACCCATTTGACAGGCTACACTTTCAGACGCGTGTATTCTGTGGCTTGTAGGGTGTTTGCCCCTTTTGAGTCTGGGCCTTGTGAAAATTGGTTTACTCAGCATGGTTTTCGTGCCGAATTTGCTACTTGATATCCTTCTGGGTTTGATTTGACCACGCGAGATATTAATATATATATATGATAAATATATTATATAGTATATATCTATATATATAAATATATATATAATATATTAATTAATATATTAATTATATAATATATATATATAATATATTAATTATATAATATTAAATATATGATTTATATTATATATATATATATATATATATATATACTATATAGATAAACTAATTATTTTGCTTATACTTTTATACTTTGGGAATAGTCGTTGGTAAGAAAATTAGATTTTTATAATATGACATATTATTAATGCCCGACTTTCATCTGGGGAAAACAACCCTCAAAATCCATTTAATTATAAAGTTTTGTGGGATACAATTCAGTCTCAAATTTCTATATTTCAAACACATTTCATCTCAATGAAGATAAAGTAATAAAAACTAATACCAATAATAATATATATATAGTAATATATATATATATATAGTATATATATATATATATATATTATATATTAATATATGTATATATTTATATATATATATATATATTTATTATATATATATATATACTATATATCATATATATATTATATATAATAAGCTGGCGTTGCGCCACACTATGAAGTTGCGCCTATGGCGCACATATCAAGTTTGCAAGCGCATAGGCGCAACACTTTTTAAAAAGGCGGACTAGAGCACGGCGCACAGCCAATCCTCTGCGCCTATAGCCGCGCCTATGAACAGACAAGCATGTTTTTTAGTCCTTAAAAAGTTAGAACTGTAGAGCTTGGACAAGTATTAGTATCATGTCTAAAAACAGTGTAAACTTTATATATAATATATTATAATATATATAGCTATATCTATATATATAATAATATATATATATAATAATAGTATATATATACTAATATAATTATATATTATTAATTATATATAATATATATTATAATGATATATATAACTAGTTAAGGTAGGTTCTTACACTACAAAATAATTGCACTATGGCTGATTTTTTCTCATAACTTCTTCAGCGCTTCGTGCTTGAAGCCTGCCTGGGGGAAAACATGGACCACAAGGACATGAGGAGGAAGAGGACCTGTGATATTAATTTTACGGTTTTTAATTACAGAAAATAAATAAATGGAGATTTCTGCCTTATAAAAAGCATGCTTTTAATTATCGCATTAAAGTTACTTTGCAAATAAATTTAGCAAACGCCACCGGGCAGACGAAAAGTCGCAGGCGCAATAGGCGCAAGAGGTCGAATAGGCGCTGATGTAGACAAAATATAGCCATAGGCCGCTAGGCGCACAAGGTTCGCGGTCATAGGCGCATGGCGCACTCAGAAAAATTATAGGCGCGCCCATCTCTTATATATATAGTATAAATATATAGTATAAGTATATATAAATATTATATATATATATAATATATAATTAATATAGTAATATATATAATTATTATATATATAATATATATATATTTTATAATAGTATTTTATATAGTAATATATTATATATATATATTTATAATATATATAATAATTCCATATATATTATGGTCAGCCTTTAGAAGACACAATCCATATTTCAAAAACTACAACAGCTACCAGGTAAAGGAATACATTACTGTATGTCAAATATATTTTTTAGTGCGGAAAATGCAAAAAAAAAAAAAAAAAAAAAAAAACAAAAAAAAAAAAAAATATTATTATACTCAAAACTACAATAGCTACAGCGAAAAGAATACATTATTTGAAATGCTCGTTCTGTAAGGAAAGAAAATTGTAAAAAAAAAAAAAGTAAAAAAAATTATTGGGTATAAATTATTAGTAGTATCGATTAGAAAGCCTATTTAGAGATTTCTTATTGGTTACTCGTTAAAATAAATATGACTTTCTTTAAAAATTTTGCTTTTTTTTGTTTTAACTCAAGCCATCCCAAAAAGGGTATACCGCACTGATGGCAGGAGTCTGGGGTCTCTCGCCTTCCGGGAACTACGGGTAGGACTTATTTCCCCCCCCTCGGGGAGGGTTTCCGGAACCCCCCCCCCTTTAATTTGGGTGTCGCGGGGGTCCTCCGCCCTTCCCCTACGCGGGTATGGAAAACGTCCCCCGTGTTCCCCGTCGGCTAGAGTCCCCCTAAATTGCGTTGTAATACGTTCACGATAATATAATATAACTACTACTATGCTCCCAGCACCCCCCAAAACAAAAATAGCCAATTTTTATGTTTAATTTTTGTTTTTTTACATTTTTTCCGAAACCAAAATTTTACAAGGATATTCGCAAAAATGGGATATGTCTGTTATCGCATACCACTTACATAATAACAGTATCGATTGCATTGGATCCGAACATTTTGTTTATAGAATTTAGCTTATTGTTATTTTTCCTAATTTACTTTTTTAATTAATATTACAAGTTTCTTGGTATGATGATATAAAGCAAATAAATGGAAGTTTTTATTCTAATAATAGAGCTTCACAGTCACAAGAAAGATAAATTATATATATATATATATATAAATAATATTAATATGATATATATATAATATATATATAATTTTTATTATACTATATAAATAGATATATATATATATATAGAATAATATACTATATATATATATAATATATATATAAATATATTAATATATATATATATAATATATATATATAAGTTATATTATATATATATGGTTTGATAATAAAGACAAACTGGGAAATATTCATCAATACCATATCTAAAATATCAATAGCCACAGGGAAAAGAAATACTTTGTTGGAATGCTGGTTTTTTTTAATTCGTCGAAAATGTAAAAAAAAAAAAAAAAAAAAAAAAAAAAAAAAAAAAAAAAAAAAAATCTCGAAACTGAATAGCTACAGCGTAAAAAGATACAATGTTTGGAGTAATTCGCAACTGGGTAAAATTTTAAGATATTAGGATAATGTAAAAAAATATAAAATAAAGTATAAATGAAATGGGAAAATTATAAATTAAGCATATGCTCAAATAAATTATATGTAATAGATAATTTGAGCCTCTTATTTAAGAAAAGATCTTATTATACTTGGTTAGAACTCACACGTTGAAACAAATTTATCTATGCAATCTCGTATGGATTGTAAAGGATTTCTGTATTTCTCTTTTACTCACAAGAATACCCCAATACGACTATGCCAGCACGGATAGCAAGGAGTCGAGAGGTCTCTCGGCCTTAAGACGAGGACTCTAACGCAGGTACGGCTAATTCCCCCTCACGGGGCAGGGTCTCCGGAACCCCTCTTTGGTATTTGGGTCGCCGCGGTTCCTGCCAGCGCACTCAAACTCTAAAATCTGGTGTGTACAAGGTTGAGAAAGGCTCGCACTAAGAGTGTATTCTTATTCTGTTTAGGCACGGTCGGCGTCCTACGAGCCACGGCCAAGATTTTAGCACAGGTTGGTAATAACTTTACAAAATAAATAATGACATTATATAAGTGAATATCACGCACATTAGCTCTTCTATACCTAATAAAAAAATATATATAGCACAATATTATATATTTTAATTTATTTTATACTTATATATTATTTTTTTTTTTACATTTATTTCACCTACTCTAAATTTGTAGCAAGGATCTAACAATGGTATTCACGCTTTCGCGGTATCTATTGTAGTTTTTGTTGAACTTGAAAATTTTTTTTTCATATTTTTTTTTTTTTTATTTTTTGATTTTTGTTTTATTTTACCAGTTATCCGCAATACAAATTATTGCCAGGCATGTACCAATACAATGGTAGACGCTTTTTCCTGGTACCCAGTATTCGGTATTGAGTCTTTTTCTATGAGATATTGCAATAGAATCAATGGATGAGATGTCAGAGCGGACAACCCAATACATAAGTTAACCTAATAAAAAAAAAAAATTCTTCATCAAATTTTGGGTAGATATATTATAATCTAATTATAAATAAGTGAGCTTCCACAACTTTAAGAATATTAAAATTTGTATCTTTTATAGATATGTATATTATAAAATCTTGAATTAACTAGACATTATATATCAATCCAAAATAATTTTTCACCTCATCTAAACATATGTTTATTAAATTAGTTTCATCAATTCCATTAAACTAAACTTATATTAGTAAGTTATTTCACTTCCATTATTTCTCAATAATAGCTATTCTAACTTATTAGAAACAAAGTTCAAGTCTTTTAAACTGTGATGAAGAGGCGTTGCTGTTCATCTGTGTTCGATTTAGTTTGATTTCTAAAAATAAAAATCGGGCTTTAAGCTTACTGGATGCTGGACTAATTACAACAACAGCCCAAAAATGTATATTCATTTCACTGGTGCTTTTGTAGTTTTCGAGATATGATTTTTTTTTTTTTTTTCTTAACATTTTTTAACCTGCGTGTAATAATTTAGCACCAGGCATTAGCACTCCGACAAAGCACATAGTATGTCTTTTTCTATCATCTCCCGGTTAGTCATGTAGTACGTTCTTCTGAAGATATGACTTGTGGCTCTTCTAGAGGCCTATCATATATTGATTATATTAATATTTACATATCTATATATAAATAATTAGCAAATAAATATTTAGTACATTTACTCAAACTCTTTCTGAAACGATTAATATACCCAAAATGGTATAAATTTCATCTCATTAACCGTTTCAATTTGAAATAAACCATAACATTCAATATATATACCGGATATATCATGTATCCATTTAGCGAAAGAGCTCTCATAGATATTACACGAAGCACATAATTGATCAAATGAATTATTATATACCAATATTCTTCAGAACATCTTAATATCAGTTACTCAATGAGATATTTACCTTAAAATTAATATATTCCTGGTCGTGACCTAAGAATCCATGTCATAACCATGGTCAGGTCTTTCTTATAAACGTATACACTTTCATGAAGAGAAAGATCACGATATATTACGACAAATTTATTTACCCAAATAAAACTTTTAAATGAGAAAGTTACCCATCGAAAACTTCAATAAAGAAAATTTTGTTTGATTATCTCAATTCTATGAAATTAAAAATCTTAATATTTTTTGAAAATTAAAATGAGTTAAAAAACAAAATATTTTTAACAAAAGAGTCTGAAAAAATATAAGAGAGAAAAATTATGCACACAATTAACTGAAATATACAGAAATACACTAGAAAAAGCATACTATTGATTCGCATACACCCTTGACTCTAGTGATTTTGCAAAAATTTCCTGGAATTAATTAAAAACTGACTAGGCGAAAGATTATTCATTAGCATATTCACGGTGAATCCGGGATAAACCGTATTGCTCATTGTCACAATTAGAACTGTTATTTGATAAAAAATTCCCATTTTTTAGTGCCAAAATATAAACGGTCACCGGTGACCGTTCACGTGGACTCTAAGAGTATATTATTATAAATATTTAGCACTTACTATGCAATTGATGAAGTTTAATAAACGTAAATTATCATATCTTTTAAAACTTCAAATATATGGGATAAATAAATAAGATGAAAGAATCTATATTTACGATTTTTATTTGAAATTTTTATATAATATATATATTTGTACTTAATGAAATATTGAAAAATTATATAAATGCATATTTACTTTTTATATAATATATATAATAGTAAGTTAATATATATCATATATATATATTAATATATATATATTATATATATTATATATTTATTTTATTAAAAATAATAGAATTTAATTTATAATATATAATTATACTAATCTTATTATTTTATTAATAATATATATATAATTATATATTATATATATTATAATATTATTAGATAATTATATATATATATTACTTATCTATAATTTATTATATTATATTTTTATAATTAATATCTATATTATATAATATTATATTATAATAAATCTAATATTAATAACTATTAATATATATATATATAATATATAATAATATAATATATAGATAATATATATAATATACTATAGCTATAATATATATATATAATATATAGTATATATATTATATAATATAATCTACGTTTATAAATTTGATATTATCAATGTAATTATACTATTTATAATTAATAGTTAGCTTTTAGTTAATAGTTAACTTTTAGTTAATATGTATCAGTACTATACAATAATAATGTAATACTAACTATATACACAAATAAAGAAGAAGTACGTCGTAACTCTATATGAGATAGTCATTATAATAATATAGTTAATATAACATTTATACTACTATATATATATATATATATATAATATATATATATATATATATATTTCTTTTCTCCAATTATATAAAATATAATAATATACCAAAATATTATAAATTCTTATTTCAAATATAGAATATAATATATAAGTTAATAATAATAGGAAATATATGATTATAAATATATACACGTATATAATACCCTATAGCCCAGTTATATATTAATGAAAGATCTTTTCTAAATCTTGCATAAATATATAGCTAACTGACCTATACGAGAAGGGGGGCCATAGGGGGTAGAAGGAGAATGGGTAGCAAAGACAAGGACAATTGCTAATAAATACTAATATAGAACAAAGACAACATGATGGTTTGTTGGCCAAAGAGCCAGGAAAAGAGGCAGAGAGGAATAACCTTTGGACAAAATTTTTTGGCAAAAAATGACTGCCATCTTGATGCTCCTTTTGTGCCGAAAAGTTCTGCAAAAAGTTTGGCCTCCCCTCTGTAAACAATGGCCAGCTCGAGAAAATAAAAGTGTAGTCATGACCTAACAGATAATATGTAGGTCGAGGGAGCATAGTTCTCTGTTTGACCTACATCGTATTTATCGTTCTTGAGCAAATGCTTCTCGACCCCCGCCATGCACGCCCCTGGCCATTTCGTCAGAGTGAGTCTTCCTAGCGTAGGTTGACACCTAATTCGAACATAGACACAACATTTTCTAAAATTTGAGGTAGCCAATGCCGCTAGAATACGCTCGTATTCTGTTTTGGGATTCGAACTAGTGGGGCAGTGATTCTTTTTTGAGAGAGACCTTAATGCTCAGATAGGAACCCTCGAGTATATACAAGGCCAGGAGCACGACCAAGAACGGCTAAGTCAACTAAGTAGTGAAAGTCAATGGTGAATCCGCAGTTAACCACAATTTTTCTGGCTCTAGAGAAGTTGGAATAAGGTATAAAACAAATAAGCATGATCCCAACTCTAGATAAACTACGTCATGTACTTGTTGTATTGTTTGATACAACAAATAGCCTTTCTCAACTTACGATTAGCGACATATTTTGTTTGCAGCTTGTTAGCTCTCGCCAACCTGCTCGCATCCCTACTCGTGTGGTTCAGTACAAGCATATGATATGAGATTAAGGTATGTTAAAGAAACACGACTTATGTTATCATATCCAAAGAGTATGCAACACAATCAGTAACTATATCATGAGCGCCGCTAATCACATAGAGCTTCCCTTGCCCCTCTTTTCTCACAGATCTTTTTCATCCTTGAATGTGATTTCCTTTCAGTCAAATTTGGCACGAAGTGAAATGCAAGAGAATCTATCTCTCTTTTTGCTTTATATGTTGCATCATATCCAGAAGGTAATCAAATAAATATACTTGTAATTTTTTTGAGGAAACAAGCAGCAAAAAAGTATAGCGCACTCAGAATGTTATTAAATACAACTTGCTGTTAAATATAGTACCTATATTATATATATTATATATATAAAGTAAATATAATATGGGTATATAATATACTAACTATATATATAGTAGTAGGAATCACATTTAAAAAAATATCATATTATAAATAGTATATGAACTAATAACTTAACTAAGCAAAATTAAAAATATGAAGATTACATTATAATTATAAATGAATAACTAAATCCACGATCAAGTTATACCAGTGCATTCAGCTACCTCAATTCATTAGAAGTGCACAACATCTTTTACCACGCCTGCCTAAAATCTCTTCTCTTCTACACTAATCATTAAACTCTCAAGGATTCATTATCGGTCTATTCTAGATTCTCAGCATTAATATAACTCCTATATATCTACACTAAATATATAATATATATATATCTATTCTTATGTACATAATATATATAATTCATACTATTATATCCGGATTATATTAAATAAGTTAGAAGATATTATTATAATATATGAACATTTAAATATTACAGAGGATATCCTATTATTTATATATTCTACTATTAATATATATAACTTACTTATAATTACATTAATTTTTTAATTTTACTATTATTAGTAAACTATAACATCCTCTTATCTTTATTAGTACGCCACCTACTCTAATAATTAACTCATAATTTAAATACTTAATATATATATAGATTATATCATTATATCATTTAACCTACCTATATACACTATACAACTCGTACCACATACAAATAATCATCTAATTATACTGATCTAGATAAATAACTTATATACTTATAAACGTTTAGTATAGTATATAGGGTAAAAACGAGAAGCGAACCGGTAATAAGATATGGTAAAAAAAAAATCCAATATTTTGTTGGGGATAGGTCTTGCGTACAAAATCTGTTGACACATCACTGGGTCGCGTGGTATCGAGCTGGTGACGCCATATATAATAGGTTTTGAGTCAGCGATAGGTTTTATTATTTTATAACCGATTTATCGTGTTTGCTATGATTGTCCCTTTTTTCTTATTTTCCTACAAACTAATTGAACCAAACACTCTAAAATAAAACTCATTTATAATAGTTAAATAATGAATAAATAATTAATATTACTCCATCACGCACAAAATCAAATTTTAAGGAGAGAGGCGGTCCCAACATACTCACTTCCTGCCATGTCCGAAAAGAATATGGTTTTATAATTTTAGGGCAATATGGATGATATTGTTATAAAATAGATAATAAATTATCGGATACTTCTAGTTAGATTATAAAAAATAGTCGTCAAAATCGGATAATTTTTGTCCATCAAAAATATCAATCACAGAAAAGCGGTCAACAGTGACCAGCTTAGGACTTAAAGGGTTAAAACTGCAGGATAATCGCATCTATGCCAAATGATTGTCAATACAATGGGAATGAACAAACTGGTTTCTATTGAATTATAAATTTCGTTACTAAGATTCCAGTATTTGTAAAATTTGCTTTCGGCATGTAAACGTTCTCTACAAAGTAAAAATAATATTTTTTTTTTTTTTTTGATTAAAATAACCTCTTTTTAAGAAAGTAATCAAGCCATTTTATGATTTATCAAAGGTAATATTCCAATAGTCATGAAGATCTCATATATTTTATATAATCGTTCCTTTTTGGTATACTAAACTTTTTATGATCTATTTATTGTGTATATTTATTATTAATTACTTTATTCTGATTATATATATCTATACATATATTTATATATTTAAAATTATACATAATATATAGTATTATATATTCTTATATATCTTATAATTTAATATAAAATGAAAGTTAGACATTTTTAGAAACAGGAGTCTAATTAAATAGTACCCCTATATATATAAATATTAATATAATATAAGTAATTAATAGATATAAATGGTGAAGATAATAGTAATTTACGTAACGCTTTTATTACTATTAATATTAATGAATGTCTACAAAATAACTGGGAAAGATCAAATTAGCGTTTTAACTTTTTTTCTTTTCGTTAGCCCCGGGTTCTTTGGTCTGACTTCTTCCAACAACTCACCCTGTGGAGGTAATCGACCTGTCATAGCAGGTATTTCAACTTTACCCATATACAGACATTAAATGTCTTGTTATTTAACTTAGTGCCGCTGCGAGCGAGACCTACATTAATTTAGAGCGTATCCTCAGGTTCGCACCTCTGGTAGCTATCTACCGCCTTTGTGACGCGTGGCTTAGGCTGCGGAGCATGCATTTCTGGTCACATTTGGACTGTCAAACCCAAATCATCTTCCATCAAAATACACACACATTAATCATAATATGAAGTTCACTTGATAACCTATTCTCATTTTCATCATATATAATCTTCTATTCTATGGAATAGACATTATTCCTAGCTCTTTTTATCCCTTCCAGGATACCTAGTTTGTTTTCTTTATTCCATAACCCCTTTCGCGCCACTTCTTCAAAACTTGCATCACCCAAATGTTGGAAGTTTGGGTCTCGGCTATGATCTGCCTCCGAGGCCCCTGCTGCCGTCTTCCAACTACTACCACACTTTTTTCTCCTCCTACTTCTTCTCGAAATCTCTGTACTAACAGTCAACAAATAGTATCTACAAGAAACTTCCCTAATTTTATTTAATTTGAACTCTCTCTACTATCCAAGTGGTGGTATGTGTAAATCAAACAAGCAGCGATACATATAGGAGCTTTGACTGCTCTCCTTTTCCTGAATATTATACTTAGCTCTTCTATATAATATAATATATAATATATTATATATATATAAATATATATAATATATATATATAATATAATATATATTAAATCTATAATATTAATATATTATATATTATATATATTATAATATATAGGTAGGTGGGCAACTTAACCTCCGCTCATCGTTAGGGGTATCCCCGCTAAGCGCACTCCGCATCGAAAATACGTAGTCCTAGCGCTCACTGATCCGCACTATTCACGATCCATCAAACCTCCGTATGGAAGTCGCCGCGCGTTCCCCTAATAATGTGCGACATTCACAAATAATTTTAATAAAAATAGTATTAATATTCAAACAAAAAATATTGTATATATATATGAAAAATTGAATGAAAACAAAATCTCAAGATATTTCCATTCTCCTCAATGTTCGTTCTCAAGGACAGAGACCAATAATTTACCCTTTCTACGAAAAGAGGTAGCTGCTTAAAATTAGCAGTTAACGCTCTACTCATTGTCCCCTAACAATATATCTCACCAACACTACATAATATATTCGCTCTCAGGCCGAGAAATAGGAGCATTTGCGCTTGCTCATTTCAAGTCAATTTATTTAGTGGAAAAGCAAATTTCAATTCGTATATATATCTGGGCTTCCTAATAGCTAGAAAAAAGGGGTCGTTAAGTTGCTTGCGCACATTAAAGAAAAGGAACGAAATAATTGAATTAGGAGCTTTTTGAGGGCGGAGTAGCAATAGTTTATTGAGCGGCTTCTTTTATGACAGGTAATTGATTTCTTGAATAGACGATGGATGAGGTGGTATTTGTATGAATTTGTTATATTCATTATTTTTTAAAATAATATATTTAATTTGTAAGGAAATATATTTTTATTAATAGATGTACTTGGTGAGGAGATGCTGGTTTGTGCATTGTGATTGTCACTTCGAATCAGCAAGTACATTGCTCTAGGAGTATGACTCATCTATTAGGTTTATGAGCTTTATGGTCAAACACATATTAGCAGATATATATATATATTGCTAGGTATACCTAACGTATAATTTAATAAAATATTATATTATATATATTAATAGAGTGATATGTTTATAATAAGGATTAAATAGCTAATGACATGTATAATATTAAGAGATATATAATATTACTGGGGTGACAGTTATATAGCGCATGCTAGTATAGCGGATATAATAACTAATAAATTATAATATATAATAAGTTAATATATACTTATTATGTAATTAACTTATTATCTATATCTGAACCACAAAGTAATAATGTTGGGTCTGCATATATGATAAGATACTAATAGTAATATCTTATCAGGCGGGGAGAAATGAGGTCCCATAGTGAAACGAGTCATAAAAATGAATATGCGTAGAGGAGAACTAAGCCCCAATAATTGTCTATTTGTATATGGGTCTTTAAAGGTTTATATAACACTAATTTTAAAAATTAAATTGCATATATGATATTATAAAGTTACTACGTAAATCTATTTCGTTAAGATACATATCTTATTATTATTAGGGGATAAATTTACTCGATGACTATTTATCACTAAAACTTATCCATAAGATTGGTTTACAGTGTAAGTTCAATGTACATATTAATAAATAAGCATAATACACAATCTAAAATTTCATTCTAGTGCAAATAGTATATAATTCATTATTAAGAATATCCTACTAGAAAAGTAAATCTAATATACAATATATAACTCCTATATATCTTTACATCTATCTCTTTTTACTCACCTACTTATTCTCACAAGTCGCTTTCTTAACCATTGGCCTCCTGCTTTGGGCTCCTGGGTGCGCTTTCGGCTTCGGCCGGCTCCTGGGCCTGTCTTGGTTGTCATGGGCTGCAGGGCAGGTTCTATCTTATATCTCGCGCTCACTCTCTTCTCTCTCAACTGCCTTCCATGGTTCTGATCGTGCTTGTTCTCTGCATCTCGGGGCCCTGTCCTGACGTGCGTATCGCGGTTGAAGACAGGTTCTCGTTCTCTATCCTCTCTGCTTTCATTTATATTTCGTTCGTCGTTGGCGGCCTCCTTTTCGCGGCAATCAGCAGCCTTTTAATCAAGGGAAATCCGTGGCTCATAATCCTCCTGAAATCTCTCTTACTGCAACAAATTTCTGTCGTCCTTTAACCAGAGTGTATCTACACTTCGTAAATCTGCTTGCGTCTACTTATTCTGCTCTAGACTCGAGGTCTGTTGCAGTAGACATTCTCCACACACTAAGAGGAGAGAGCGAAGTAGATTCTTGGTTCTGTCGTACCTCATATTTTCCTCTAATCCATCCTGTAAGCTTCTGGTACCGATTCTGTTTAGGCATTTCCTCGTCACATCTACTCTGCTAACTCTTACAGATGGTCCACGACCACCCGTTTGCCGTGCTGAATCATGGAATTTTTACAGTAGGTGCAGGGACCGCTCGATAATCTAAGATATAGCGATACATTCGGATATTCTGGAGTGTGGGTGGCCGGAGCTGTTCGTTCCGCGTTTTTTTTGAGTTGGAGTTTGTCTGCTTTGCTCTCCCGCTCCTCGTGCTATTCACTCTCACTTAATGTGCCATAATACTTCAATCCATTAATCCTATCTCGTGCTTGGAGCAACATCACATCACAAGCTCTCAACTATTTGAGAAAGAGACGCTCGGAATCTTCTGATATTCGCCGTATAAGCTTCACTTGATATATCATTTATAAGATCTTTGACCTCTTATAGTCAGACGGACAGCCGCGAGGTAAACGCCACATGGCGATATACTATTCGCACTATCTAATTGAGTTTATGGATTCGCATCTAGGACTACGGGAGACTTGGTGATGGTGCTGACATATTCCAAGCTTTTTTAAGTAAAAAAATTAATCTTAACTATAAAGTATAATTAAGATTATAATTAATATACACTATATAATATTCTTATTTATAACATAATAATGTCACTAATTATTTTCATTATTTTAATAAAGTGACGAGTATCATCGACGACTTTTTTAGATCAACGTGCTAGTCCGTAATTTGCACTGCGACTCGCATAGTCGCACTTATTCTGAGTAGTACGCACTTCGAACGACTAGACGACTAGAGAGGAAAGTTGCACAATATAGATATTAATAATATTAATAGTATTAAACAAATTAATAATTAATTATATATATATAATTATATATTATTATATATTATTAGAGATATTTATTAATTATATAAATTAATAATAGTAGATATATATATGATAGTATAATATAAGCTTTATTAATCCATATAAATACTAGTTTAACTAACTATCATATATACTCGTACTATATTACTCATATATTATTATAATATTTAGATGTTGCAAGATATTAACTATTAATAATAGTAATAACTATACCATATAATTACAATATATTAATCTCAACTATAGATTCTACCCTCTTAACCTCTAAGTTCTTTCATTAAATCTCTCTCCAATAATGCCAAAATAAAAATATCCGGATAAAAACATTATTAATCCGTATTAGTAATCTATTAAGCAGCAAGATATAATAGCAGTAGGACGGGAGCCATGTAATTCATAGTATCAACTGGCCACGCCCTATTCACTTAAATATCACTTCCCACCATGGTCATCTACTATATATACCATCACAATTGGCTCCTAAACTGGGCTAGTTCCATTTTTTCACCACTTCCTGTATACAATATTTTTGGGATTGTTTTTCCGACCCTATTTTCGTGTTCATTCAATTTCCTTCTTAATTATATATAATTTAGGTAATTTTTAATTTTGCTCACACCTCCAACTCCTAATAGTTCATATCACTGCCCGTACAAAGTAGCCATCCATGTGATTAAAATCTATTAATAAATTTATTAGATCATTATAGATTCGACTTATCAATTATGAGATATAATAAAGTTTATGTTACTGTATAAATAGGTTCTATCAAAATAAAGTCTCTAGAATAGGCAAAACTACATCTACATCAACTCAATACTGTCATCAACTATGATTTCACCTTGATATCGTTGTCTAACTTGTAATTGCGATACGAGGCGTTTAATTCTGGAAGAGAACCATTATTATTTATAAATCCTCAGATGTTTTATCTACACAGCACACAGTTTTCGGCAATCGAATTCGTCTCTCAGCTCATAGGCTGTATAGAAATACCTACTCCTTCTTCTCAATTTAACTATCTTGTAATCTTAAATTATAATTATATACTATAGATATAATATATAGAATAAGACTTGTATAGAGATGCAATACTTTACAGTGATATCAATTCACTCAGACATAAATGTAGCTTATATGTGTGCGATAACGTGAACTAATCAATATTGAGAATTATCTGAGATATGATCGATTATCTTACTTTTTGCGAGTTGTATGTGGAAAGCCTCATATTCTCAATGACAATTATGTCAATCGATATATCCAATAATTACGTATTGTGGTGCAAGCGTATTAATTAACAGCTAAAAGCTTTTAATATAATAAGTTACATATAAATTAAATAAGCAATGAAGTAAAGATTAATAAATTACATAGGTTTAATACAAATCAATTTAATATATATTAGGACGACTCTTTATCCATAACTGATATAACTTATCTTACTACCAGATTACTATTTTATCCCTTTCCTATATATATCAATCATTATATAATGTATACTATTTTCTCTAAAATTTCCTCTTAGTTTATAATTTAAGCATCATCATCAAAATCCACAAACAACCATTTCCATTACTCTTCACGTATACACTTAGTTCAATTAATATATTATCATCTTAACAATCCCATGCATAAATTATATCTTTACATAGTTAATTTACAACAGCCCAATCCAGTATCGTACTATTGAAGTTCTAGTTCTTATTTGTACGCATATAGATCATATCAGTCTTGCCATATACTTTTCTTTTTATGCTCTTTAATCGTATGTTAGTGCCCTCTTCTATTACAAATATATATCCCTTCTCTATTAAACTCACTTACCTTACATCTCATCTTTACTACTCACTCTTTATCATCCATCCTTAGCTCTTTCTAACATAGACTGAATTCCTATACTTCATATTTCCATGTAAATATCACATTACTATACACTTATAGGAAGGTTTTGGTAAAATGGATATATCGAGTGATAAGAAAATAATAAATCCTCGATATGTACAACTTTATATTAAAAACAGATAAAACACTCTCTTTGTGCGTGAGTTTTGTAGAGTTAAGGAAAGATTGTACAGAAAGTATTAGATTAATCTACAGATAATCTGTCGCAGTCTATCTTATTAGGTAAACTACGCTAACGATATAATCTCTCAAAACCTCACTCATATGAGGTTAGTATCAGTTTACACAAAAAAAAAAAAATATTATTTTTTTTAACACTTGTAGAGTGTCAAACTGCAGTGGTCCAGACATGATATTTTGTGTAACTGAAAAGCCTTGAGTGGATTTTTGTAAGACGAGCAAATTTACTTAATATTTCAATAGACTATTCTTATTAGTTTTTACCAATTTTGATATATCTATAAAGGAAATTAGATGTTATAAGTGTAGAGTAAATGGTGTGTGTGTAGATTATCTATCCTTAATTCGTTGTTATCCATTTATTAATGTATTATTTACTATCTATCGGTATATGCTCTGATATATTAGTGACAGAAAAATGTCCATGAGATAAAATTACATTGCTTAATATGAGAGTGTGATTATATTTTCATTTCATTGTTCAATTATTTCTAAACTTCATACCGACTATCCGAATTATATATAGGACAATACAGAGACGTTTAATATTTAACTTAACATGTATTTAATAAGATACATAATAAAGTCAAAGTAATTGTTAAATAATTAAAAAATAATATTAATATTAGGAGTAATAGACTTAAACACTTTACAATTGGGATTAGTCAATTTATACACAGTAAGGGGTACATGAAGAAATGTTTACAACAGACAGATTTGACTATACGGGTATTACTAGTAGTTGCTTGCGTTTTATTAATTAAAGGATTTGAAACATTCAATGTCACCCCCAATTATATATATATATCTACTATTAATTATATACTATAATTTATTATAGTAATTAATAGTATATTATCATTAATATATAAAAATATATACTTATTATTAGCTATATTTTCTATACTTAAGTCATATATCATTTATAGATATATACTAATATATGACATAATATATTATATTATATTATCTGTCCCTTGCTTTATATCGAAATTTAAACTTATTACATATATACTATTATACTAATATCATTTATTTTATTATATTTTAATTTTATAATTTGATTACAAATTGAACATATTGGCGAATATTTAAAAGAAACTTAACAAAAAATCACAAACAATCCTGGCTTTGAATCCTTGTCTTCCACTAACGTTTTATCGGACTGGCATATCGTACGTTATTTTCCCAAACAGTAAGAGAGACATAGGACGCGATAAATGTATAGTGTGGGATAGATGGACTTTGGTACTCCTTTGGCCATACTGCGTCACATAAACCTATTTTCTAAGTATTGAAGTACCAGTTTTCCTCGTTTATCACTGCTGCGAGTGCAGTAGTCTAACCTACATATTTTTCCTTCATAGTGGTAACTATTAGATCAAAGTGTCTTCCGTAGGTTTGATTCGAGTTTAACCATTTTCTTACTTGTATTAATCCCCAGTTAGGTATATTGAACTATTATCTTCAGCAATCTACATCCCGCTCTGAGCAGCATACGTTCTTCCCACCAAGAACTCTACTGCCCAAGGTAATCTTTTTAAATTTATTCGTTTTTATGAACAAACTTTAGCGAACCGGGTTCTTCCATCACTCCTAGCCAGACGTAAAAGGCTCGTCAATCACTGTTATAAAATTACACGCACTAACATCAATTAATACAAACAAACGTACGTGACTACTTATTAATTTTATATTAAGAACTCACTGCCTTATTAATTACTGGGGGCAGATGACAGAGCTTGGTTGTTACGACAGACTCAAATTATGACAGTAAGTAAAGAAGCTATAACTGAACAATTTCCAAAGGTGTGCTATAATTATCACAACGGGAACTGTTGAAGCTGTCGGCTCGTTCGACCCAGCAATAACTATTGCGAAAATGATATCAAATGGGGCAATTAACACACTGGGATAGAATATAAACAGGTATTCTTAATATTCCCAATAAATTATTTTATTCAGATGACTTTCTCAAAATATATATTACGGAAAATTATTGCAATATTCATAATGCACGATAATGTAAATACACTAATTTATTCACAGACAAAAGCAACTTTACATACTGCAAAATAATATGATATATAATATCAATATGTCAAAAGTCCTAAATATCCTAAAATCAACTACCATCAGAACTTCAATATATAAGTTATATAATCTTCATAAGTTAGTCATACTAGCTACCTACAAATCTAGACGATTGACAACATCATTTTTACACATACAATATATATATATATATTATATATATATTATATAGTGGTTGTCCTATATTCCCAGGCCAATAACCTTATAAAATTGGTCTACGAAGGATGGAAGGGAAAAAACCGGAATAGAGAAAAAGATGAACCCCTTTGAGAGCAAAGCGACTCCACAAGAGCAAGCAGAGCCAGAAGCCAACGGGCACCAGTAAGTAAATTCACAGTTCACTAACCCCGCCATTTGAAGGGCGCGTGCGTTGTCGCTGAAACGCGCCTCGTAACTGCACCCATCAACACACACACACACACAACACACACATATATATTAACATATATATATATATTATAATTATATATTATTAATATAATATATATATATATTATTATCGAAATATATATATTAATATGTGTGTGTGGTTCCGTGTGTCGCTGTGTGTGTGTGTGTGTGTGTGTGAAATAGTGTGTATATGTGTGAAAGAAATAATAAAGATTGTATGATATATAACTAAAGGATGAGGGCAATGCAACAAATCTAAATATTCCTATCACATTTGAACAGAAAACACATTTGCTACATTCTCAATTTCATTCACATCAAAATACGCAGAATTAAATTCTCATGGATGAACGTGTCCAGCGCTGCTGGTAAAGTGCGTGAATCGATTCTTACTTTTCGGTTCGAACGAGCATGCTCAGAGAACATGACTCATAATAGATTTCGAGTATTTTATTGCTTTCCCGAATGCTCTCACCCGAAACGTATCAAGCGTTACAACAAACAAACAAACACACCATATATATCTATTTAATTATATACTCAATCATAATATATAGTACGTCTAATACAAATCATTAATTCTATATATATATATAGATATATATACTTGACTTGCGAGGAAAAAGGATTGAAATGAACAGTTCCTTTTTCCTCGCGGATAATACACTAAAACGCGCTATAAAGGAGAAACTGAAAAGGCGAAAAGAATGACTCATTATATATTGGTTCTCAGTGGCAAACTTCTTTCTAACAGATCGGGCTTCTGAATGTCTCCATCTTCTATCAACCTTTTTGCACTACATTTTCATAAGTTCTTGCCAGTTAGGGAGCCACCTCCATTATCAACCAAGAAGAGCCCTTCTTCCACATCTAGCCAGTTATGTAGTCCTCCTTCAACATTCTTAAGACAACACTTTCCCACTATCTCTTGTATATTATATAGGCCGAATTAAATAAATAATTATATACGAAAATAATAATAATAATTTAAATCACTTTTTTTTCGTATTAATTATAATAATTATACAAGTGAATATAAGAGTAGAGTATAAAATACTTTGTTAATAGTATTATATACTATAGGGCTTATGCACGGTGTATATATATATGCTAACATATACTCTATAATTATATATATTATATATATATATATATATATAATATGATATAATTATAATATAATATTATAATCTAAAAAAGATTTCTAAAAATAATAATAAAAGCGTTTATATAAAATTGATTTTAATATGTTAACATATATAATAGGTGTATTTTTTACTGTAATTTACTATTATAAAAAGGTTATTATATTTATCCAATGTATATATTAAATTTTATATAATATCTATATATATTATTATAATATATATATAATTATATATAATATATATTAATTATATATCAATATAATAATAATATTATAATAGGGTATATGATATATATATATATAATAATTTATTATATTTATTTATATATATATATATAAGTATACTTATATATAGTATATATATATTTATATATATTTATATAAATATTATATATATACTATATATATTATATATAATAGTATATATCATCCATAAATATATAGAAGGCATAAGGGGAGTATTAGAATTTGTGAGAACCGGCGAGAACGAACCGAGTGGGTGTATTAATATGGGTGTAGATTGGCGATGATAACACATATATCACACTACCTAAATATTAATTCCAATATTTCAATATGATGATTCACCAACTGTTTTTTATTTTTTTTCACTTCCTTTAAAGTGCTCTCCTTTTTTTTATACAAGTAATTTCCTCTCTTCTTAAGAATAATTAAGAACTAGAAGTCAAGGGAGCTCCTTCATGGCGATACAATTTATTAAAAGTGATTTAGTATTATTTAAATGAACTCAAAAATAAACATAATAAACTTAAAAAAAAATTGAGCTCTAGTATTTATTGCACATAATTTTAATTTACTGCAATAAAAAAAATTGTATAATTTTAATGAAAAATGTAGAGTTCCATTACCAAATTAAATACACATCAGATCATTAGAATTAGGTAATAAATAAATGAACAACCAACTAAATAGGAAATCCTATTTTGAGAAGGTTTATTTAATAATTTTACATAAACCTATTAATGTATGTACAGTATATAAAGAAAATGTTTGCCTAAGTTAATGCTAAAATGTCTCCAAAAATGCGATTTATTTCCATCATTTTTGGTTAACTGTTTTTAAAGTTAAAATAATTGTTAATTATTCATATTAATATATCTCCCAATGTATCTTGCAACTGCTTTTGTATTTCGTATTGCCATATTAATACCTCACAACCATAGAGAAGAACGGAACTAGGCGGGAGTGTAACCCTTCCATTAACTTAATAAGTGGCATGTCCTAAGGAAATGATAAAATTTAAACTCCCAAAAGGTTATCCAGGATTGGTGCACATCCGACGTAACAATACAGTACGTAACCTTTGGTTGGGTCCACCCATTTTTTAAGAAATCACATTTAGGAATAAGCACTGGGGTGACTGGGTTCCGACCTGCATCGTGTAGTAACCACAACATGAAATGATATTTTAACCCGGTTTTCTTTTTCCACCTTAACAAATAATTAATAAGATAAAAGGCAAAAAACTAAACTGATTAAAAATTACAAATTGAGGATACAGATTTATCATTAACTGTGGTAAAATAATGTGGTAGTCCCCTACTACGGTGAACTCCCAAATTACTTCACCCTACATTATAAAAAAATGAATTCAAATAGTTTCCAAATTCATCATTTCTGAACGCTTCTACGTATGCATACGACCTCCACTATATAATAAATAAACACTCCAAGCAACTCTTGGTCCATGAGTTGATCCGGGCCTATCTAATAACACTAAGAACTAAGTTCGGAACACCTGGGTCGCAGGGGTTTGTACCCGAATTCTTAAAAGAGGCAATTTAGGGGCAACACTGCATAAAGGGCTATAAGAGCTATCATAGTAAAACCACCCTGCGATGAGACAACATCCTTTAAATTATTCGCACCAAGGGGGGAAATGTAGGTTCCGTGACTCCTCTTACCCGCATATTTTATTATCTAAGAAAGAAAACTAAAATGGAATCACTCAATCTCTGGGTCAGTGTAATTTTTTCCCTCTCCCCATACTATATTAACTTAACAGCTTAATGGTGAACCATTCAAAACGACACTTTCAATAACAGCAAAATTAAGGATTGTTCATTATCAAAAAAAGATGCTGTAAGTGGTGGTATAGTATTAAAAAATTCAAAATGCTCGTCAACAATATTATTTATTCAAAGAATTCACTTAAGAAGCGAATTCCTAACAAAAACCCATGCCCGAGACACCACCAATATATAGAAGCTCTGAATATAAGCGCAGAACTAGAAGTCCGAAACTTATTTGGGAATCAACAGTTAGCCATTTAGTCGCACGAATTGACCCAAACGGCTTACCAGGAAAAACTAATATTAGAGGAGATGACAACCATCTAAAATAATGTACCAGACACGCCCCTAATTTCGGTTTTATCATTCATCTTCTTTCCTTTCTTATAGGTAAGGAAAAACAGGGAAGAGGGAATGTGAATAGCATTGAAAAATCAGAAAAGACTTCAATGTCCTTAAAATCGTCCCAATCCAATGTATAAATTACAGGTCCAAAATCTTCATTAGTTTCTTAAATCTCCTCTATTGGAAAGAATGATGATTTCACATTTACAGATTGTCCGCGCCTTCTTACAATAAAATATGATACCTAAACCATCATTATAATATTATTATAATTCTATATATTATATATATATTAATTTATGTATATATATATATATTAATCTATACTACGCGATAATATTAATAATATAGATTATATAAGTAGTAATACCGAACAAAAACCTCAACAACTTGGAAAATCTAATTTCATATCCATTTCTATCCTATAGTATATCCCGGTACATAATTATATTCTTAAAGCGACATATGTCCTAATGTATATATACTATATATATATCTATGCCATCTATATATAACTGTTTGTTTCTCTATATTACCATTTAATATATTATAGATTTTTTTCTTATTCATAATTATAATTGTCGTTTCATCTTTGTTAGCTACAATAAAGATAATTATTAACCCTTTTATTATAAATTAAACTATTATTCATCTGTTTAAAGTAGTAGGAAAGGAGTTCGGGAAAAGATAGGTTGGACTCGAGAAGAGTTAAGGAACAGTAACTGCTAGGAAAAAAATCACCCGGATCCACACGGATATAATACACACTACAAAATGGACAGGAGGAGAAAATTTATGGTTTTTCATTGGGTAGGATTCTCTCCATTGTTGCCAGCATGACAATGATATATTATTTTTATATTTTATTTTTTAAGATAATAATATTAATATCAATTAATAGCCTTTTTATTCAAAACAACATATCTTTGGATTAGGGAAGAATAACACCCCTCTAAGGAAGAAGAAAATGGAAGAAGAGAGCTATATAAAGCAACCTGTAAGAATATATAAATGAAGGAAAATAACATTACCCTATACATATATACTAAATATATACATAAAAAGGGCTAGTATATAATATAATATAGAATACACTTATATATAGTCAGACAAATTTCATTACTATTACATTATTAATTATTATGATTAAAATTCGAAATCAAATTTGATCAACATAGGCAACTGTTTATTGCTCTTAGCAAACTGCTTCTCGCATATTATTAACAAAACAATACCTAAAATTCTCAAATCCAACACAAAATATAAAGAAAGAAAAGCCAATCTATAGTGTCGTTGATAATACACTTACTGCGGGTACAAATTAGAATACCACAATGTTTATTAAAATTAAAAAAAGAATAAGGTGTAGATCTTGTGGGATAAAAATATTGGTTTAAGAACATAGAGGAGAATGAGATTCAACTACTGACTCAATATGAAACAAAAGCAACAAAACTGATTAAATACATATAGAAATATGCGAAACACATGGCAAACTGTGTCAAGGTGACTATCGTAGGCCCAATCTAAGGGAAATCAAATCTTCAAAATACTGAGGACGTCATCAAATTTGAACCTACAACTTTACATTTCTTCCTTAATTGTAGGTACTTTAGGAGTGAGTGGCTTGTTATTATATATTTGTTATATCTATGTCTATCTCCTTTTTGGGTCTCACGTGAATCAACACCTCCCGTCCTATATTCATTTATCGCCACATGATACCTTTAAACAAAGCGCCAAACGTACTGGGAGTCTACGTGTGAGCCCCACAACTATCATTGTTAATTTGACGACGTCCTTATATGATAAATCAGCACAATTCGGTAGTATATGATTACCAGGGTTTATGCCATGCGAGAGTGCTTTACGGATAGTAGTCATCTGATTCAATGTATCCACATTTCGGCTTAACCATGCTACTCACGGCAGTAACGTTCCGATAAACTGAGCTACCCTTATTATTAACTCATACTGGTGGTCAAGGTTCTTACCTTTATCATCTTAATATATCTCCTATTCCTAATATACAATCTTAATTTAGAAGAACATCATACAGCTGAATCTATTCGGTGTCCATAATCGATGATCCTTATCTCCTACATTTATTTCAAGAATCCAATAAAGCCAATAACTTATCCAGCAGAAAATTACAAATTAATTCTATCGTATCTACTCATCTATCTCCTAATCATCGTGATTGGGTCACTCGATCGTGTCCTAGCATGGGATAGTCTAGGGGACAAGGTACGCGCTGCACATCCACCGGCCCCAAGCCTGGGTTGAGCCCTCCTTCCTTCACCGTCACAGGTCGCACACCCACGGACGGCCGCCCACGTCCTTTTCACCGCCCGCCTTTCCCTTCCCCCACTCACACGGTACGCTCTCTCTATACTATACATCCTACTCTCCTATACTAATGCCTACATCCTCCTATACTCCATAATCATCTGATATCTATATATAATAATTACTTATAGCACCTGCTTCTTGTTGCCCTTTCGATACCACCCGGGGCGTGCCGCGGCCCCAACCTCCCTCCGCAGGCACAGTGATTTTTTTTTCTCTCTCTCTCGACATCGAACAGTTTTTCTAATTAATTTACTTTCAACGTATCCGACGAAGTTTCACATCAATTCATTTAAGAACAAGATGCATTAACAATTACATACTAATTTATCGTATCACATTCTCCAACTCCTAGACACATACCCAATGCATACCGCCTACCTAACTACTAACTAAACACAACTAGAATATATAATAATAATAGTCACAATAAAATGAATAATAATACTATAATATTATAATATATATAAAACAATGATCCCTTTTCTACCTATATAAGAGTTTAAAACGCAATCATTGACATAATTAAACTGGATTTTGCTCGGCGTCATAAGAGCTTGCATTGAAGTTGCCTAATTGGAGATCATACTCCAAACAATGTAGGTGTAAGTATAGTAATAGTGTTAACGTAGAAATAGCGAGGAAGAGAAAAATTAATTCTAGAATCATATTGCAGATAATTGATAATAAAATGAATACTGATATTACCTAATCAATAATAATAACATATCAAAATAATCATATAAATAAAATATAAATCACAATAATAATAGCTTATATATATATCTTTTTGTTTTAAATAATAATAATAGATATAATATTAATAATAATAAATAATAATAATATTATCGGTACTTGGGTCTTCTGGGCGGCCCGCTATAACCCTGCAATTATTTTAATACCCTAAGAAAGGTATTACAGAGGCGTGCTGCGAGCATGTTTTGCACAGGTGCATGTTTGAAGCCTCTCGATCTCCCTATTATGGGTAAACCTTTCTGCCATAACTTACTGAGGATGATGATTCGTAGATAAAACCATTTTCAACGGACTACTGAATTTGACGTTATTGTTTTCTTAAACCTCGCAAAGTATAAAAATGCGAAAACTTTATCCGAAATTAGTTTGAAACAGGAGAAAGATTATAGAAGCGAGTCTGAGAAACCCAATGGAAGATAAAACATCAGACCAACTCAAGTCCGGCACCCGCAAACACATTTTTAAGTTTAAATACATAATTGAATATAAAGATCGTTAAGGTAGAAGTAGAACGTGGAAGAAAAAATGGAAAAGAAAAATACTGAAAAGAAAGAAAAGGGTAAATGAAACGGAGAAAGAAAAACAGTAATTAATGAGAAAAAGAAATGTTAATTGGGAAAGAAAAACTAGAGAAAATATATTAAATAATACAAAGTAAACTGATGCATAAGGAAAAATAAGATATAAAAAAAAAGAAAAAAAGGTGAAAAATTTATTGCCAGAAAGAAAGAAAGAAATAAATAATAATAAATGCCAATATAAAATAGAAAATATATAATACATGAATGCTTAGCGATTACTGAGTTATTTAAATAAATGACATTACAGGGCGACAATGCAAAAATAATAATAATATAATAATATAAATCCCATTGAAGAGTAATATCAAAGCCATAATATTTGCTAATATTAATCAAGTTTTAATAATAATAATAATTTTATTTATAAAATTGAAGAGAGACGTTTCTCATAAATTATAATTCGAAAGATAGTGAATTGGTAAGCAAAGAGTAATATATAAATTCGAGATTATACCAACATTTTAAAGTTGAAATTAATTATGTAGATAGAAATTAGATGACTGTTTCACTCCAGATAGTAGTGCAGTTAGATGTAGTAGTAGTACTTAACAACAGTTATAATAATCTCTATCCTCCTAAAAATAAATTATGTTATAGAAGATTCTTTTATAAGGGTGCAAAACTTAATGAAGTGTCCTACATTAATAAGGAAAATAAACAAGACACTCATAACAACACCTCAGCACGCAACATGCAATTACACACGTTAATGCAAGGTGTAAAATAGGAGTTGAGGGAAGCAATTGATTGTATAATGGAAGCTAACAGTTGAGGTGAAAATATAAATATTTAAAAGAGTTCAAAATGGAGAACTAGGTAAAAGGTAAGTACGGTCCATGTCACGTCTCAAAGGAAATTGATGTTAACCTTACATTTTCTTCCAAATTAACTAAATTTGACAAAGATTATAATCATTTAAGTGTATTAAAATTATTAAAAAGATCTGACAACTAATCATAATCTATTTCCTACATAACAAAATTATTTAATAAAATTTTAGAGTTATTCTCACAATATATGCATATTCTAAAACGACTTTCTTTGATTAGATACATTTTATCTATTTAGATTAGTATTTCACTTTTTCTAATTTTTCTTGAAGCCATACATAATAATATATATAATATATAAATTAATATTAATATATATTTATATATATATTATATATAGATATATATATATAATATATTATTAGTATAATTTCTTCCAATTATATATAGTATTATACTTTTACAACTTAAGGTGCTATTTATGTATTTATCTGTTTATTGCACTCAATATTAATAATTATCCATTAATATATATAGATAATAATAATTATCACTAAAATAATTATTATAAAGTAAAGTGAGCCTTTAAAACATGGATAAATCCTAACTAATATCACTATCAATAATATATATAAAATTAAGTAAATTAAATATAAAGGAATAATTGGGGTAACGATACAATAACCTATAATATTTTTATTAAAGAATTAGTTATAATCAGTCTTGATTATCCACTATATTATATTATATCTATCTGACTCAAAATAAGAATCTAAAGACAAGAAAACTGAAAATTAATACATAAAAACATATAAATAGAACATAATATCGAAGCAATCTACAGGGATCAGTATTCACCAATCAGTGATCTACCATCAATCTATTAATATATATTAATATATGATTATATCATAAATATATAATTCATCATAACATACTATTATGAGTCACTAATATATTGGGAGCCTTTTGGGCATGTACCCGGATGCCCTTTGATTGGGGTGAAAAAATCTTTAAATTTTGTGCAACGGGACCCCCAAGAGCCAAGAGGGTGAGGGGGAGCGAGCTTCATTCAATTAAAATATTAAAAATTTTTTTATCCATTTAATTTTAAAAGATTTCTCTTTGCTCTCCTATAGTGCTATACTCGGATCCCTTTCCCTACTATGTAATTTCATTCAGTTCTGTACTTCTTGAATGCACGGATCATCAACTTCTAACTCGCATAACTTATTTGGTGACAATTTGAGACAACGATGTTTTCAAACATAAGTATGAGTCATTTTAATATTTTTATATACATTTGTCGCTATTCAAAGCTTGCCGCTTAGTTATATTCACCTACTATACTATATATACTTATAAGTAATATATATTATAATATAAAGATAATCTGGCATAATACTAATAATATTATTATATGGGAGTATCATGGATGATCACTACCAATAATATATAAATGAATTATCAGAAACTTATATAGACTAATAATTCTAGTTAATAAATAGTTTAATATACAAATAGATATAGAGAGTCTGTTTGTCAAGAGTTCGATTTTCCTCCTCAAATCGCAATCATAGTAAATATGACCTAAAATTTGTATATAAATTAATATTGCCCTATAACTTTACCAAAATTATTTAATAATAGGGTTAATAGAACCCTACAACGGTACCATAAAATAACCACACAAACAATTGCTTGGTTTTCATAGTGGTGTTGTCGTTGGCCTTACACATTTGGGGTCGTGTAATCGCGAAATTAATATGGTACAAGATGGAGATCTCCGGGCCGCGCAGAGGAGGAGTACGAGGAAAAGTTGACCGTCGTGATCTGTCAATTGTGAGGCATTGTTAATCCCCTTTTCACCACGACATTACACAAGGGCGTCCACCATTGAGAATGTTAAACTAGACGCCGCCGTTTTCCTCTCAATCCAATGTTTGACCCTCTTTTTTCCCACCATCTCCCACTCATAGTCTTGGCGGCATAAATGGAGGGCACTATTTGTGACTTGTTCTGGCGAACCTGGGGCCTTGACTCTTCATAGAAGGGATAGGTGCTCTTAGAAGACAACTCCTCCCAACAGCAAACTCTAATATATCTATATAAATAGCATAATAAATTATATATATATAGATATTTTATATCTCTGAAATATATTATAATAAATAATGTCTTAATATCTACATATATTCATGTACTAATCCATTACGCCCTTCTGTATATTATTCATATATAAATCATAGGCGTTTCATTCTCATAAGTTCGCAGTAGAATTATTTTCGTGCATTATTTTTGTACAACTCAAATTTTACAATTTTCAAATATTTTTTCTATATATAATACTAAACAAACGAAAAAGATTAATGACGAACAAGAAAGCTTTCAATAAAATGTACTATGGGAAACTCAAAAGGTCGATAAGATCGACAACGATTTTTAAAGATTATACCATTATTCGTTTTTACTATTATTCTTATCCCAAACAATTCTATTAAGTTTATAATATATAATATAATATAATAGAATAAATATCATAATAATAATAATAATGAATACTAATAATAATAATAATTGAATTTTTGGCTAACACAAAATAATTATCTAGCCGAAATTCCTCCCGAAGGTTTCGATTCAATAAGACAAAATGTCTGTTGTTCTTTATTATATAAATTAGATTGTCTTTTTCCTTTCTTTCTTTCAATTATTGTAATGAAAACAAATTTTTTGGACAATTTCACCAAATAATACAGAGTTTTTCATTTATATTCTCATCGATAAAGATAAAGATATTTTAATATATATATTAAGTATATATATATATTATATATATATATTATATAATTATATATATTATATATATTATTATATATTATTTACTAATATATAATTTAATAATTTTAAGATATATCATATATACCAAAATATCTACTTCTATATATCCTAAATGCATTATATACTTTATTCGCGAGAAATGTGCAAACTGTCTTGGCGTATGTGGACTCTTAGTAGTTAAACTAGATAGGCTGCCGCGCTCTACTAACAAAACGCAAATCATCTCGGATATCAATAGGTTAGTGCCACGTTTCCCTCTTCCAGTTTCTCTTCATAATTCTAACACCAATCCTCTGCCCACACTACCGTCTAGTTCTTTCCATAACCCCAGCCAAATAAATACACAAACTATTCCGTTAGTAACGGGAGAAGCGGAAAGTAACGATCCTGCCACCTCTAATATATTATATATATAGTATATATTTATATATATATTAATATATATATATATATATATATTATATATAATTATATATATATATTATATATATATATATAATAATATATTATCTCCCAATGTATCTTGCATACTGCCTTTTGTATTTCGTTTTGCCAAATATTAAAACACGCAAAATAAAAAGAAGAAACTAGGGTCATGTAAACCCAGATAATAAGAATAAGGAAATGGGGCTAACGTAACCCCTTTTTTTTTAAGAACAGGATAATGGGGTTCAACCTGACCCCCAATATGAAAAGCCAAAAAAACTGATTAAAACAAAGAAGCTTAAGCCAACCTGGTGTCAGGTGACCCGCTATAACTAAGATCAAAACAACTGAGTCACATGACCCGTATATAAATAAAGAACCAGCAACTTGGGTCACGTGACCCTATATAAAGAACAAGCAACTGGGGTCAGGTGACCCCAATATAAAGAACAAGAAACTGACAATATAAAAAATTACAAGGAACTAAGGTCCGTGACCGCAATATAAAAAACAATCAACTGGGGTCAGGTTACCCAAATATTGAGAACAAGGAATTTGGGCCACGTGACTGCCAGATTTCAAGAACAAGCTACTACAAGCAAAATTATAGACCTGAAAAAAACTAAATCCCATCAAGTTACCAGGGCACAGCTACCCAAATTACGAAAGATGACAACAATCTTTTTTACAAACACCTGGCCAAATCTCCTCCTACCAATCATCTCAAACTCCTTTCAGATTCGCCACACAAACCAAATCATCCGGTTATAATAGGTAGGGCACGTTTTATTTTTTTGCCATTCCCTCCTATAAAATCTGAAGGTGTCCTGCCACTCCCCTCTCTAGTTCTTTCATAACCCCAGTCCAAATAAAAATCTGAAACTTATTCGTTTAGGTAAGGAGATAGCGGAGTAACGTAATCCTGCCACCTCTATATATCATATATATATTATATTATAATATATAATATATATAATATATATATATATATAATTATCTATTATATTATATATAATATAATTTTAGTATTATATATATATTTATATATTATATATATATATATAATATATATATATACATATATATGTATATATTTAGTATATTTTACTATATACATCCTCCAAATGTATCTTGGCAGACTTGCTCTTAATGTTCAATTTCGTGTTGGCCAATATTAATAAACAATTTTATCTTTTTTTGGACCCTAATACCCCATAAAGAAGTAAGCAACTAGGGTCATTGTAACTCTACCCATAACAGGTTTGGAAGAAATAAGGAAATGGGTGTAACCACCCGTACTTCTTCCATTCCATTAAGAACAAGAATAATGGGCTTCACTCTGACCTCACACAAGGATATGAAAAACAACAAATGATCGCGATAAAAACAAAGAACAAAGCAACTGGTGGTCAGGTGACGCCCTAATAAATTAAAAGATCGAGAAACGTGAGGTTACATTGCCCATGATATAAATGATACAAAGTCGACAACTTGGGTCACGTGACCCTATTGTAAATATAAGCAACAAGCACTGGGGTCAGGTGATCCCCAAATATAAAGAACACAGAATACTGACAAGTAAATTACAGAGGACAACTGAGGTCCGTAGGAACCGCAATAGGTAACAAAGACACAATCAACTGGTCAGGATTACACTTACAACATCAATATTGAGGAACAAAGGGAATTTGGGCCACGTGGACTCCAATTTTCAAGAACAAGCAACTACCAAATTATATGACCTGAAAGAACGGAAACTAAATGGTCCATCAAGTTAACAGTGCACAGCTTACCAAATTAGAAGATGACAACATTTTTTACACACCCTGCCGCCAAATTCTCCTAACCGAATCATCTCAAACTCTCTCAGATTCGCTCAACAAACCAAATCATTTTCCGGATATAATCAGGGTAGGGACGTTTCCACCTCTTTCCAGGTGTCTCGCATAATTCTAACACCATCCCTCTGCGGCACCTCACCTCTAGTTCTTTCATAACCCCAGCCAACTAAAAATCGAAAAACTTATTCGTTAGTAACGGGAAGCGGAGTACGTATCCTGTGCCCACCTCTATATATATATATATATATATATATATATATAACTATATATATTATGATTATATAATATATATATATATATATATATATTATATATATAGTAGACTATATTTATATATATATATATATATATATAATAGATATATATATATATATATTTCATATATTATATATATTATATATAGGTATAGTATATATATAGTATATTAGGGTGTCACATGTAGAGA
>JABUQX010093717.1:20000-27500 GCA_015478945.1 Trachelipus rathkii | reverse complement strand
AAATAGAACCTAAAGTAACATTAATTGAGCCTTGGCTTGTTTAAAAAAAAAAAATAAATTATTTTTACGTGAAGAAAAAATGTGACACCGGCGTACCATCGGGCCTTAACTGCTATTTTTGATATTTGGCACTGTATCAATTATTTTCATAAAATAATATGATTATAAATTAGTAATAAACATGCATCAGAGAGTATAAATAAATAAGTTATGATGCAGAATTTTTGATTTTTTTTTTATAAAAGTTATAAAATATATATATATGTACATTTATATGTATAATAAATATATTATATATAATAATATATATATATATATATAATATAACTAAGTTGAGATATATATAATATATATATGTATAGAATATACTATAGTCTTATATTGATTATATATAATATATATATATATAGGATATAATACCGGTAATATATATATATATATAGTATCACATATATATATAATATTTAAATATATATATATATATTAGATTATATATATAGATATACTATATATATATATATTAGTATGTTATATATATTATTATATGATGAAGACGGTTGAGGAAGACCTGATTCAATGCTTGTGGAATTGAACGAAACACGAACTGCCGTTTCCACGATTCAACAAGCACAGATGGACTTTGCATTTATCGCACATCGCTTTTGTTCTTTGTTTGATGCAAAGCTTGCACCGTTGCCTCTTCTCGGTAAAGAATGGCCAGTGAGAGAGATTGTCAAACCTGACCGACAATGCAGGAGTATATTCGCGGTTAGGTGTTGGGTTACGAATTGCTCCTGCTCTGGTTCCCCCTCTGGCCCCCACTCTGGTAGAACTCGGTCTTCCTCTTGGGGTACCAGTGTGGATAGAGTTCAATAACCCTTCTGCCACGTCGGTCTTAAAATTTACCAGTGGCATAAAGGGTTTTTTCTCTCTTTTGTCCACATGCACCCTCCGGTACAACAGCCAGGCATTGGTCCAGCAAATAATAGAAGATCCGAGTATACCATTTTCTGGATTTGAAGTCGATCCTGTATAGCTCAATGAGCATATCTGCAAGATCGACTCCACCCATATATTTATTGTATTCGTGTACAGAGAATGGTCTCTCGATCTCCACATATTTCTGAACCTTTGACTCCCACCGGCGACATATATCGTGGGGTTCAACTCCAGCATAGTTGGATAACAAGTGTACAGACTTATTGTCATACCAACGTATGGCAATACAGTCTGTATTCTTGTCTACCCAATTATCAGATCTTCCCCTTCCCTCTTTCTTCAATAGTTTTTCATCCATAAAAAGGACCCCCTGAGGCGATTTAGGCGCACAGTTGAGACAAAGAGGATCCCCTTCTCCTGCAAAACCTCTGCCAAAGCCAAGGAAGAAAACCAATTATCAAAAAAAAACTTTATAGTTTTTCTTAGGGGGAATATTTTCAACCAACTTCAAAACGTAAGAAGAAGAGACCCCAACTCCCCATTTGTCGGTAACAGTCCCTTTTCCTTCATAAAAAATGAAATCATAGACGATCCCACTAGCTCCGGCTCGGGTAATAACTTTGTATCCCCATTTATGGGGTTTATTGGGTTGGTACTGTTTGAGACTGTGATGGGCTTTCGTGGCTATCATTTGTTCATCCACAGAGTGGTACTCTTCTAAAGGAATCTTCCCACAATTAGCCTTCACCTTCTCAAAAATATACCGAATTTTTTGAAGTCGGTCGTATTGGGGATCTTCCTTGGGCTTTTCGAGGGTTTTGTCATTGAAATGGATGTTTTTTTAATTTCAAAGAACCTGTTCCTACTCATGAATTTAGTTATATGATCAATCTAGGTATATATATGATATATTATATATAGATATATATTATAAATTATATATATATATATATAATATATATTATTTATTACTATAATATATAATATAATATATATATATAATATATAATGAAAGGGACACAATGTGAGTGACTATATATATATATATATAATATATATATATAATATATATAATATCCGTATAATATTAGATATAATATTATATATATTATATATATTATATATATATATAATAGTATATACTATATATATATATATACTATTATAGATATATTATATTCTATATATATATATTATGATAATTATAGATATTTTATATATATATAATATATATTATATATATATATAGATATATATATAATATCTATTATATGATATATATATATATATATATATATATATATATATTATATATTATATATTATTGATGTAGTTATTACAACGAAGTTCTAAAATTCGGGGGGTTCTGACCCCCAAAACCCCCCACCCTAGTGCGGTTTTATAATAATATATTATATAATAATTTTATTATTATATATTATAAATATAATATACTAGTATTAACTATATATATATATATATTATATATATATATTATATAATATAAATAATATATTATTAATATATATATAATATAAATATAATAATAATAATAATAATATAAATGAATAATAATAATATAATATAATAATTAATATACAGAGTCATGAGTCGTTTTTATAAGCTCAAAGTTGTAACGATGAGTAATGCCTGAATCGGAGGCAATACAATGAATGTAGCCTAATTTTTTTCGACAATTTGGTAGTAGTTATTTTAATTGTTTAGCTTTTGTGCTACTAATACCCACAAACTACATATAACTTGGTAATGAACAACTAAATAATCACAGAAAAACATCATTTCACGAAAAAAAAAAATCTTTCAAAGCGTAAAGCACCCTTTTCTCACGACCGCTGTGGAAACACTGATTATTTATTCGATACTCTGAACTATTTTGAAGCCATATATCGATACTTTTTGGTACTTTATAAAAAAAAAATCTGAAAAATCGATATATTTTTGCCAAAAATAGCGATCGAAATATATGGTACACCCGCATACCAGTGGAACCGATAACCCGAGGGGCCTAAAAGGGTTAAAAAAATAGTCAAAAAATTTAAAAAATTTTAAAAAAATGCTAGTTTTACTCATTAGAGAAACCTTTTGCCAAAAACGTTTAATTTCTTTTGTCTAGCATCAAACGAAGAAAGCGAAAAAGCATTTAAGTTTTGAGACTTAAGGAATAGATATAACAGTTTTGTTTATATTACTAAGATTAGTCCGCATTAGTTTCATAGTTATAATCGCGCTTATTTTTTTTATTTTTTTTTACAACATAAATGTGTTTCACTCAGAGGGGGGAACAACCATTTTTTAAAAATAAAAAATAGGATAAAAAATAAAAAAGTAAAAAACTTTTTTTTTATATAAAAAAAAAAATAAAAATAAATAATAATAAGAAAATAAGCTAGCTTTATTAATTTTTGCACAGCTTCGTTTAGTTTTACAATTTTCTAGTATTTTTAAGAAGAAGTTTTTAGCTTCAATTTTTTTTCAAGTTAGTTTTAATTTCTTTAATTTTTAGAAAAAATATTCTTAGCATTCACCGCTACGAGTTTACAATTAAGTCAGTAACTGCTTTGTTATAAACTAGCTTACAATTAAGTCAGTAATTGCTTTGTTTTAATTAACCACTAACTTTTAATGTCAACCGCTTTGTTTAATTAATTTTAAAGTTTTTGATGTTGAAATCTTGATCCTTGATCTGGCGACCAATTTAATTATTAGAAAACTAACTTTGTTTTATTAAGTAATGATCTTTTTTCTTTTAAGTAGTTTGATATCCTTTCGCGATATTACATTACCTAAACTTTGCTTTAATTACATGATTAAGTTTAAAAAAAATAAGGTTAAGAACATACAAGCAAAACAATTAAAGACCGCTCTAGTAGGAACAGTTTCAAACAGGCGATATTTTTCTAAACTTTAATTTTTAATTTTTTAGGAATAACAACAACAGTCACTTTATAAACTAATACCACTCATCTGGAAAGAATCGAAAAGAAGTTTAAAAAAAATAAATCATGAGCCGCTAACACCATGCACATTGGATAACGTTACCAAGTTTTAGAATCTCTATTATTATAGATGCGATCGTGGTTCCTAAATCATACATTACTCATGTTGGGACAAGCCTAGAATTTACCAACTCTAAAACATACCCAGACATCCAAACTTATTTGTTTTCCTGCCCTTGCTTTTTTATCTAGTCGAGAGTTTTAGCATATAACCTTTTCTGGACAGTAAAAAATCTCAACCATATAAATGATTAAAAAAAAACAGAATTCTGTACAATTATACCATAGTCATCCTCATCCTGGAGTTGCGAGAATAACATCAATCGACAGCGATAGCTAGAAAGGTGTGACTCCTGCTAGACATAAAGGATGCAAAGCACACCATGTTTGATATCTTGTTAAATTTTCCAGATAAAAGATTCCTTTCTTAAAGGGGGGTCCTTTATCGGAATTCAGTTTTGAATAACAAAACAATATTTAAAATCAACCTGGTTGTGCAATGTGTTTATGAAACCTTTACAAGTTCCAACAAACCAAATTCTTTACTCTGTTCTCACGATTTCAATTCTGACTCATACAAGGAAACATTTCCATTTTGAACAAACAAACCTCGCTTAGAGACTGCATATAGAATGCATATATGCCCTTAAAAACTCTTCCACTAAGACTTAAAACTCTTTCACAAGACGATAACCTTATTTTGTTAGCTTCGTACAAAATCAAAATATGTTTTTCCCGAACGTTCTCTGTACAAAATAGATCGTGTCAGCTATGCACAACAAAACTCCCCCTTGCATTCTCTGTTCCCTCACGTTAGGAAATATCGAGGTTAGCTCGCATAATCATATTCAAAGCTTCCTCACTCGTCTTGCTAGAGCCAGGCCAAGCAGTTGAGCTTATAAACGGATACGAAAGGATAGAGTGAAAGTTAAGTAAATCTTTCTGCTAAAGCAGAAATCATTTTTCTCCAAAAGTTTACTTACATTACCCAAAACCTTGTGTATCTATATAAACGTAGCATTTATGTATATACATACTATATAGTATATCTATATATATATATATATATATAGTCGTATATACATCTTTTTACAATTTTACGTATCTTTATTATAATGTATATTTTTTCCCTTTGAAATATAAAAACAGGTATTATATTTTATTGATGCAAAGTATATCAATTATTTTCCATGGCTTCATAGATTCTACTTGAAGTTTAGTGAAGGTAATTTGAGGTTTTTATTTAATATATATTATTTGTAACATCACAACGGTGATCCAAAATTTAATTGAGGTTATGATAAGTGAAAAAGGGTCATTTGAAATATTCCTATATTTTCATTCATTTTTATAATAAATATAAAGTGGTTTTAATTGATTTTATATATATATTAAACTAATTATTTTCATTAATAATTATTGTAATTACTATGTTAATGAGTGCGACAACTTTATTATTTTATATATTTTATTATATTACTTTTATAAATATATTCAAATTCTTAATTTTGTAAAGTTCTGATATATGATTTTTATTCCGCATTATTGTACTATAATTTGTTGGGACATTTCATTTATTTCGAAATTCTCTGTTTCATAACAGGTTGTGTGGATTGGGTCCAATGTTTTGAATTGGGCTTATTGTTTGGAATTGTATTTCCGAGGTCTTAAATGCTTCCTACAAATAAAGAGTAAAAGGCGATACTTTTATTCATGATATCCTTCACGTAGAGTGCTCCGAGCGGAGAAAGCAAACTCTACATATATATATATATATATGTATTATAATAATATATAATTAAATATAAAAATAATTATATAGTTATATATATATTAATATTAAATATATAATATAATATATACAGTTTATATTTATTATATATATTATTACTATATATATATATATAGATGTATTTATATAATTTATATATATATATATATCTTATATATTATATTAAATGTTTTTAGTTCAAAGTTGTTATCAGTTCAATTCTTATATGTAAATTAATTGTACACAGCCATATATATATATATATTATATATAATATTATATATCTATATTATATTATATATATATAATATATTATATAATATATATATATATACTTATATATATATATTATTATATTATAATATATATATACATATGAATATATATATTATATATAAGTATATATTATAGTTATATATTTATATATATATTTTATATATATGTATATATATATATATATTAATATTATATATATATATATTATAATATCTATATAATAATATATATATATAATATATAATAATTTTATATATAATATAATATACTTTATAATATTATTATAATTATATATTCTTTATATCATATTAATAGTATATAACTATAATTATTATATATTATATACATATATATAGTATATATATATATTAATATATTATTTGTTCGTGATAAAGATACCCACATTTCAGTAAAAGTTAATATATATATTATATATATATTTTATATGATATATATATATAGTATACTATATATCATATATTAGTATATATTAATATTATATTATATATATATATATGAAACTGTATTTTATTATCTCTTATCAAACAAGCCTTCACTGTGATTGGATGATACTACTATTGAGCTACTCACTGCTATTCTAGACCGCTTTAAAGAATCCTTTATTACTTTTTTTATTAAAAGGGGTTCAGAATGGGGATGGTATAGGTAACATAATGTATAAAGCGGTCAAGAGTATTGCTCTAAGCGGGGTGAGGAGCTGTAGGGTGCTCTGGTACGCCTTAGTTTATGTGTTATTTGATCGCTTTAGGTCCTAAGAACGGTGCTATTCATTTTAAAAATACAACTTTTCGTAAAAATAATTGTTTTCGGAAAAACTTTATAATAATGGACAGTTTATTTCTAAATAAAAATCATTTATCTTATCATGTAGGGATTCAGTCTAAAACTATACTTAAGTTTCCTAATGTTAGGTGTCTTTCAAAAGTTGTATGGACTAAGGCTCCTGTCAGCGCTCATTTCAAAGATTCGTATTCTAAGCTTATACTCTATTTCACTCCTTCGAAGATATTAATTTGGTTATTATATAAGTTTCATTCAGATATACTAATAGTCCCCTACTATTACATATATATATACTAATATATATATATATATATATATTATGATATATAGGTTATATATATATATTATTTATATATATATTATAATATAGTGTACTATATATATATATATATATTATATTCTAGAGTTTAACAATCCAGTCCATCTACTCTTCTTCATTCCTTACTCCGCCTTTAATCATTATGTGAATTTATCAAAATGATTATCCATTGTGATTTATTGTAGCTGCATTCAATCTCACTCTATTCGGTGACGTCATCACTGATAAGTTTGAATGTTTAGTTTTAATATACTAGCGGGTTCGATTCATAGGTGTGTGTGGTAGTGGGAAACAACTTTAAACAATTTGTCCCTTTCTATATAATATAATATATATATATATATATAATTATATATATATAACTAATAGTATAG